>APFE031737282.1:25908-45835 GCA_000404065.3 Pinus taeda
TCATGTCCTTAGAGACATGTCTTTTCATTAACTAATTATTATTTAATTAACTATTGTTATGATTATTTATTTATTTATTTATATTTGTATTATTTCTATATAAATTATATTCAATACAAACGCACCCTGCTAAGGCAAATTAATTGGACAAATCTTATTGCAATATCTTAATAATTTTGGGCAAATTTTATTAAAGACAATCTTCCAGGCTGATTAAATTCACCATTAAATTTGCCGCTGCATCAGATTCAAGGGAATTAGAATTTTTTTGGTAAAACCAACCAAATGTGGTAACTATGTTTGAGAATTTATCAAAATTACTTTAATAGTTGGCAACAATTCAAAGCACTCTTCTTTGCTCACCTTTAAAGGATACTTAAAATTTGGAATCATATCTTTTGCAAGCAGTAAAAAAAGAATTTGCAAGTAGTTCATGAAACAAAATCATACCGAATATGCTGCTGTCAGGAAACAATTCACAATTTGCCAAGCATAACCCACCACATGAAAAGAGAGATCTGTAATTCCTCCACTAATAGCAGATATCACCTGCAATAAATTATAACAAATCAAACAGGACTAAAGCTGGACATTCTGAAAAAGTAAATTACCTGTGTCACCAAACACTACATAGATACTTCAATATGGTGCAACTTTGCCATAAAAATAATTCATTACTTATTGAGATATATATTCAAGTTGATCAAGCAGAAACAGAGAAAAACTATGCATTTCCTCTAACGCAAAACAACAATGTTGTTTTCATCTGTCCATATCGAGAATGTCTTGCTTCAATTGGACATATGCAGAAGTAATGTGGTGATCAAGGGTCCTTTTTGCCTTGGTCACTACTCACAAGTTCTCAAATGTCATTTTGAATCTGATGTACTTATCATAAGACTATCGCCTAGATATAATCAAGGATCTTGGAGATCCCAAGATTGAAAAATTGTCTAACTTTGTCCTGGATAATATAGCATCCTAAAGAAAACATATTTATTGTTGAAATATGTAACTAGGTTCGGTCTTCATAATGTCTTATGTAATCTTGATTTATTGTATTTGATGTAAAGAGAAAAAGAAAATTTATTATTATTATTTTTATAGCATGGGTTTCATGTTCTAGGTCAATTTGTTTTTAGGTCAAGCACCCATTGTGTGCTTCTAGGATTTGTCATAGAGTCAAAGAAGTCAGAGTCATTGTCATATGTAAAAGACCCTATCGGACATATTGTATCAAGTCAAAAGAATTTATTGTGAGTCAAAAATGTCAAAAGTCTCCCTCCAAGACCAAGTCGGCCAGCAAGAAGATAAGTCCGCCTACAAGAATGAAGTCGACCTCATTAGGGCTGTTCAAGCTCCATGAAAGGCTATATATACAAGGCACTCGACCTCATTAGAAAATCATCCAAGAAGTTCGTAAAAGGACAAGAAAGAAGCCTAGAGGGCCAAGCGAAAAAGAGGAAAACCAAAAGAAGAAAAGATCGAAGTTTTTGAAGATTGTTTTGGGCTACATCCTCCCACACGTGCAAACAAAATTAGGGCACGCTTTTGTTGCAGCAAGACCAAAATTGCAGTCATCACATAAGGTTGAAGTTTGGGTTCACAAGATCAAGTTTGGAAGCCGAGTTACCAAGGAAGAAGAAGCTCTCTAAGCGAAGGAATCAGGAGACATATTTCACCCACACATGTGAGCTAGGGTTTCTGCAGTAAGGCCGAATTGCAGTCAAAGTTGCAGGTCCAAACCTGAGATCAGAAGTGAAGTTGAAGCAGTTTGACTTGAGTTGACTTCGTTAAGGACAAGCTCATCAAAGGAGAGGTTGACTTGGTCCTGGAGGGGTCTCTGTCTTGGGTCTAAGAGGTCTTGGAATTCATCATTTGAAGATTCTATAAGAAGAGAAGAATTCTTGTGGGCTTTCCTCTCTAGGAGAGGTTTTGGCCCTAGCTCACAGCCTATATCTTGTGTCCACTTGTTCTATTGATCTTCATAGCTTGGTAGTTGTTTGATGATAAGAACACTATAATAATCAAGTAAAGAAGCTAATTACAAGAAATACAATTTGAAGTAAAAGAACATCACAAGCAGTTAACAAATTAAGGGAAATCACCCTAATCTAGTTGTCATTGATATCTCAACATGGTTTCAAAGCTAAGGTGACAAGGAAAGGCAGCTTGAAGATCATTCAATTGAAAAAGGGTACATAAGGACTGAACATAAGAAGAGCATCAAGGAAATTGAATCATCAAGGAGAACTAAGACCATTAAGGAGATCTAAAGACCCTATCATCCTGGAAGAAGAAGAAGACCTCAAGGACCTTACCTCCACTCAAAGAAAGAAGGACTCCACACATTTAAAGCATCTTGGGAAGTCTCTCACATTCTACATCCAAAGGAAGCAAGAAGAGAAATTCATCATCATCTAAAGAATCTAAAGTACTGAAGGAAAGAGCATATCTCAAACATCTTTGAAGGAAGAAGAACATCTCTCGTATTGAAGAAGAAGCATTGTCATTCTTGAAGAAGGAATATCAACATCAAGAAAGGCATCTAGTGGAAGACAACATCATCAAAGAAGCTTCTTCATTTGACAAGTAAGTACTTTATATTTTGTGTCCCAATCTACAAACCAAATGACTACCTTCCGCAAGGAAAACAATAAACTTGTTGGGACATCGAACTACCTTACATGGAACAAAAGAATACATTTGATCCTCATAGAAAATGAAGTTATTGAATATGTCAAGGGCTCAATCTCCAAACCTCCACAAGAACAATCTCAAGCATTATCAAAGTATATGGAAGGAGAAGTAAGGGCTCAAAGGATCCTCATTGAATCAATCAAGGATTCTCCAATCCCCTATGTGGCAAAGTTGAAGACATCAAAAGAGATCTATGACAAGTTGGTGGAGTTGTTTTCTGTAAGTACTGCAGGGGAATAATATCGTTAAGAACCAAATTATACAGCATTAAAGTATCAAGAGAAGAAGGGGTAGCCTCCTATCTCATGAAGGTATTTCAAATAAGAGATCAACTACTAGAGCTAGGAGAAACAATGTCAAATCTAGAGATGACCACTCTTGTACTCAATGCATTACCAAATGGGTGGGGCAACTATGTATCAAGCATCTATGGAAAGAAGGAATCCCCTCCATTCAGTGATTTATGGTCATTAATTAAGATTGAAGAAACCAGATTAAAGGCAAAGAATGATGTTGGATCAAATGAACAAACACAAGCATATGCAGCCATGACAAGTAAGGGAAATTTGGAAAGTTCGAGCCTCGAAAGAAATTTCAAAAGAAAATTGACATGTCCAAGATTCAGTACTATGAATGTAATGAGGAATTGTCCTAAACTCAAGAAAGGCAACAAGAAAAGAAGAGAAAGAAGTGAAGAACCAGAAGAAGAGAAGTCAAAGAAGGAAGAAGTAAAAGAACTCTACTATTGAAGATCTCACATACATTTAGTTTAATTTCAGTATATAGAAGTTAGCAAGTCATGGTAGGAAGCATTGAAATGGCATAATTCTAGAAGCATGAAAGGATAGATGAAGTAGCAGTTTGTATTGTTGAAGCATGAAAGGATAGACGAAGTAGCAGTTTGTATTGTTGAAGCAAGTCATCTAGCAAGATAGAAAGAGAAAACTATCATCACAACTCATCATCATTAGGAAAAATCAATTGCGGAATAAGGATCATCAAGATCCTCCATTGGAATCTTTGTTAAAATGTTCACCTCTATGTTGAAGAAGCAAGTGTCACATTCCAGCTAGTGTGGAATCCACAATTTAGAAGGATGAAAGTATGGTGACTAAGAAGTGCAGCATGACAATTTAGTTGAAGAATTTTCATCTTCAAGCAAGGAAATGGAAGATGGAAGTTGCTGAAGGAAGCCTAGGTGATCACATGAAGGAAGAGGTATGCATATATTTGTTAACTTTGACAAATGGATAAAACTATGTCATGACTTAATTGCAGATAGAATGGTTAGAATGTTCTATCTCATGAGCATGATTGAAGGAGAAGGGACTCTTCCTTATGAATGATACATGAAGGCATAAATACAATATGCCTTGAATTCTTCTATATGATGACATGATGGAACCAACATTACATGACCTCATGCAGAATATGAGGTGGATTGGCAACCACTGTTTCTATGCAAAAAGGAAATATGTATAGAAATCCCGAAGAAGCAGTATATGAAGAAGTTAGAAGGAGAGTTCGTAAAGATGTATCTATAGCCACTTAGATAAAAGGATTAATCAACATCTAGAAGGATTAGCTATGACATATCCATGAATAAGTTATGAAGACCATCATAAGTATGATGAAGAAGGAGATGGGTTCAAATAGTATCCAGGATGTTGATGTTGCAAAAACTAATATGACAAAGGGCCATCATAAAGAGGTAATTTTGATTTAATGATTCACTTTTGTTTTTGAAAGCGAGCATCTGGTAGGGTTGGAACAAGGCTACCTAGAAGAGGGTTGTAGAAATTCACCTACAACTAGTACACATAGACTTGGATGGAAAACCCTAAAAAGAACATGACTTGGAAAAAGGTAACAATATGTAGGATAGCCAAATGATGACGAAGAAGGTCACTTCTCGATGAAGAGAAGGATGACATGACTATTGGTTCAACACTATGTTTCGTAGAAGGGAAGTGATGTAAAAGATGGTCAAAGCCTTGCAAAGAAGTTATGAAGAAGATGGCTCCATGATGAAGAAGATGAAGTTCATCCATGACATGATAATGCAGAAAGGAGGATCCCTACAAGCAGCAGATAGTACCATGATCTCCACCAAAGATCAGATAGTTGATGTTGGAAACAAGTCCCCAGTTAAGAGGGAGCTTGAGTCTATTCCTTTTATAGGAATGAGTAGATCCTCCCTAGTTTGGAGGGAGATATAGACACATCATTCCTGTTTGATATTGATACCGATACTCTTTGAGGATGAGTGTTAAGTTATGGTATGTTCTATGCTTAGAACAATTTACTTCAATTTCTTCTTATTAGCCCAATGTCAATTTCCCTATTTAGCAATCACATTAACATAAAGTAAAATGCTAATAGAACATAAATAAATCGACAGAAGACAAGCCAAGACAAGAGACACCAAATGTGGCAGCTAGCCAGGGACAAACCCCAATGTGGGGAAACCCTTTGATCAATTCTTCTATAATCTTCAATAACTCAACAGAGAGAGAGAGATAGTACAATATCACAAATCTTATATTTTATATCAAAAATAATAAATCAGCAACCAGCAAAGTCAATGCTAATCAAACAGCCCCAAATTGACCTCTAGTCAACCTTGAAGAAATCGGTCTTCAACAACAAACTTCAACAGCCCAAAATAGCGCTTAGTCAATGATCGAAACAGCAGTCAAATCAGCAGCCTGCGGTCAGCCCTAACCAATCAACGCTGGTCAACATTGGTCAACGCAACACCCAATCAACATGCGCAGGTCAACCCTTAGTCAACTCTTGGTCAATGCTTCATTTAGCAACCCTACACTTGGTCAACCCAACCCTAGAAAGGTCAACGTTGCCCAGAAAGTCAACGCTGCCCTAGAATCAGTCAACACTGCCCTAAACAGAAAATTCGTCCTTCCTCTTGCACATGTGAGAGAAATTTCTCCCATACTGGCCCAATGAGATGAGGAGAGAGAAGATGCATGTTGAATTGATGGAGAAAGGAGGCGCAATGTCTCCTAGCTTTATATGCAACGTTGAGGTAAAGTTGGGGGTGTGCCACACACTTTATCTTGCTAGCCGACCTTGTCAAATTGTCAAGTATATACAAATAAATTCATATCTCCATAAATACATGTCGGAATCGAATGATCGTTAGATCAATCCTACACCTCTCGACGAGAGGAATCCAAAAAAAATATCAGCTGCCATAAATAAGATGACCCACATGGAGTTTGGCCCTAGTTGTCAATTTTAACACTCCCTCTCAACTAGGGAGAACTCCATCTGCTAATCCATCTGGCCGTCGGTACTATCTCTACCATCAAATGCACTGCCCTGCACTGCTTGGCTCTGCTCTGCTGAACTATGAAGAAGAAGAAATGATCGAGGATGTATCATACCATTCTCTACTGACCCGAAGTCAGTCCCAAATATAAGGGAGTGCTCAATAGCACTCTTACTGACCCGAAGGCAGTTCCAAAGAGTGTGTCATACAACTCTTACTGATCCCAGATCAGTTCCAACAGAGAGTGAGCTGTATCACTCTTACTGACCCGAAGTCAGTTCTAATTGTTCCCAGATCAATGTAGGTCATCCTAGCATATGGAGTACGGTAGATACATGATGCGTCCATCGGTACTAGTATGGTCCCTATCCTCATTTTCCTACTCATTGGCCAAATAATAGGTACTTCCCATGAGTCCCAGAATGCATGGGTAGGATGCCTCAGCGGATTAACCATTCATCCTGCCAACAAGTCGCCACAGGGTATCACAAGGGAAGGTTGAACCATTCACCCTGTACACAGCGCACCACTATGGGAGGGTGAGTCGCCCTATGGTCGCTAGTAGCTCCAAGAAGTACCCCAAGCCCCCTGGAGCTCGATGCATGCATCATATAGGACCCTCATACGAGGGTCTCTCAACGACTTCAAGTCGTTCTCGGAAAATCACGAATTTGACCTTTCCTAGGGGCTTCGTCAAAATGTCAGCAACCTGCTCATTTGTACCGTTATGATGGAGCCTTATTGCTCCTCGTTGTACCATATCCCGAATAAAGTGGTACCTGATATCGATATGTTTGGAGCAATCATGAAATACGGGGTTCTCGGATAATCGAATCCCACTCTGGTTTTCACAAAGGATCACAGTAGTATCCAATGTATATCCAAACAGCTCACTGAAGAGCTTCCGCAACCAGACAACCTCACAAGAGGCCATACTTGCAAGAACGTACTCTGCCTTAGCAGTGCTCAAAGCCATCAACTCCTGCTTCCTGCTCATCCAGTTTATCGAGGCAGAACCCAAAGAGAAATAACACCCGAAAGTGCTCTTTCCGTCCACCACACTCCCTGCCTAATCAGCGTCGGTATATCCATGTAGCCTTACATCTCCGACAGTGTATCTCAACCCATGAGTGATTGTGCCCCGAAGATATCTCAAAAGATTCTTGGCACCAATCCAATGTGAGTGGTGAGGCTAAACCATATGTTGGCTCAACGTGTTGACTGCAAAACATATATCCAGACAGGAGTTCACCAAGAACATCAATGCTCCTATGAGTTGACAATACTCAGTATCATTTCCCAAAGCATGTCCGGTAGCACTACCGCCTAACTTCTTAAAGTCAAGCTCCATCAGGGTAGTCACGGGCTTGCAATCCACCATACCGAATCTCTCCACTATCTTCAACACATGTTTTCCTTGAGATAGGAAAATCTCCCCTGATTTCTGCCAGACTTCCAGTCCTAGGAAATAGTGCATCAGTCCTAGGTCCTTCATCTCAAATTTGGAAGCCAACTCCCTCTTACATTTGTGAATGAGAGGGTCTGCACCTATTAAAAAGAGGTCCTCAACATAAAACACCAGTATGAGAGGCTTATCATCCTCAACCTTAAAGTAGAGGTTTGGATCGGCTTCACTCCTAGTGAATCCCAGCTTCATCAAGTAGCTATTGATCCTCTCATACCACGCTCGAGGTGCCTGCTTTAGCCCATAGAGAGCTTTCTTCAACCTGCATACGTGAGATTCCCGATTATGGATCTCAAACCCCTCGAGTTATTCCACATAGACTTCCTCTTTAATCGAACCATGCAAGAATGTTGTCTTGACATCCATCTGATGTAGGTTCCATCCTTGCGAAGCAGCGAGGGCTATGATCGAGCAGATGGTGGTGTATTGGGCAACAGCTGCAAATATCTCGTCATAGTCTATACCTTCCTTTTGAGACAAGCCTCGAGCAACAAAGCGAGCCTTATACTTTTCATCACTCCCATTAGCTCCATGCTTTACTTTGTAAAGCCACTTCGAGGTGACAATTGTTTTGTCCCAATGTCTAGGGACCACATCCTAGACATCGTTCTTCATGATGGACTCATATTCCTCATTCATAGCATCCTTCCATACCTGATGCTGCACGGATTCTTCGAACGATGA
Source organism: Pinus taeda (assembly GCA_000404065.3). NCBI lineage: Eukaryota > Viridiplantae > Streptophyta > Pinopsida > Pinales > Pinaceae > Pinus > Pinus taeda. The sequence continues at coordinate 34,050 of APFE031737282.1, forward strand.
AGGCTCATTTTGAATGATGGTGCTCATAATGGTCAAGTATCCATACCTGGTCGGCTTCTTACTTTCACGAAAAGTCCCTCTAGGTGCAATGTGTCCTTCGGCATCATCAAGTGTCCCCCTAAGCCATGAGGGCCTCTTCCTAGAAGAGGAAGGCTCTTGCGGAGGGGGATCAATAGTATCCATAGGTTCTTCCACATCGGGCATCTTTTCATCTTCCTTCTCATCCGGTTTTCTTTAGAATAGGAAGATTGTCAACCTTGCTAAGAGCCATATCTTTGTGAAAGGTGACATCATGACTAATCTCAACTTCCCTTTGACTAGCCACATAGATTCTATAGCCCTTAGAATTTTCGCTATAGCCCACGAAGATTCCCTTCTTTCCAAATGCACCCAATTTACTTCTTTCTCTTTCGGCACATGAAAATATACGGGACTTCCAAAAATTCTAAAATGAGAGACATCAGGTTTCTTACCAGTGAACATCTCTTCAGGAGTCTTGGAACCCAATGCTTGATGAGGGCATCGGTTTTGAACATATATAGCGGTATTTGCAGCTTCAGCCCATACAAACTTCGAAAGCCTTTGATCATGTAGCATAGCACGAATAGCTTCCACGATCGTACGATTCTTCCTTTCCGCCACACCATTTTGCTCAGGAGTGTATGGTGTTGTGGTCTCCCTCTTAATGCCAACCTCTTTGCAAAATTCATGGAACTCATTGGATTCATACTCAATCCCATTATCAATCCTTAAGATCTTGATCTTCTTCTCAGTTTGATTCTCGATCAAAGCTTTGAAATGACGGAACCAGGAGAACACTTCATCCTTATTTTTCAAGAAGTATATCCACGTCTTACGAGAATAGTCCTCTGTAAAAGTGAGATAATATAAATAATCTCCCCCTTTGAGCTTTCCTTCGGCACATCCCGGACATACACCTTCCTGCTCTATTTTGAACTCGGGCATCCCTGTCACCATTTGTCTTACATCGGGTAGAGCCTTATAATGAAGGTGGGCAAAACTCCAGTGCCATAGTTCAGATTGAAGTGACGTATCGCAAGACATGACTCCCAACAGGCTTCCTCCAACTTGATATAGAGAATCAACTCGAAACCTAAGAGTGAAAGCATCTTTAAAATTATTTTTCCACACACGTACCTTGCCATCGATGAAGGCCACCTTGTAGCCTTTGTCTTCCATTGCCGAAATGGAGATCAGGTTCTTCTTGAGATCATGTACATATAGGACCTCTTGCAAATGAATTGTGCTACCCTAATTTAGTTGAAGAGTAACATTCCCTACTCCCTTCACAAGATAGGTGGCATTGTCTCCAAGGATAATTTCCAAATTTGTTTCCTTCTCTATCAGATTTGAAAGAGATTCGTTGTACCCACTGAAGTGCCTTGAGGCACCACTACCAATCAGCGAATTTCCCAACATGTCCGGAGGAGAGGAAGTGCAGAGGGTCAATATCAAGATAATATTCATCTTGCTTATTGTTAACAACATTACATTCATACCTGGAGTTCCTTGCCTTCTTGGAGGGTTGAACACTTCCTTGATTTTCGGCATTCCTCTTCCCTTTGCCATTGAACCTGCCATTCCTTTGATTGTGGTTGGAATTGCCCCAAGAGTGATTTTAATCATCGTGATTTTAATCAAGTATATTCGAATGGGAGCCCTCCAAGAGTTGTGATAGTCAATTCCCTGTCAGGAATGACTTCCCCAATTGATAGGAGATCATTCTTGATCTCGGTGATCCTTAAGAAGTAGGATTGCATATCCTCATCTTTGCCCTTCTTAATTTCCTTCAGCTTATTTTTGAGGAACAAAACTTCATTTGCATCACTGACTTTAAACAAGCTTACCAGTCTATTGTAGATCTCCTTGGAGGTGTTCAGCTCGAAAATGTAGGCCACCAGGCGCTTGTCGATAGTCTCGGATGATCTTCTTTGCTTTGACTTCACCCTTAGTCCACTTGTTCCTTGTAGCAACCAGTGCATTTGATGGATGCTTTGTAATTCTACCTCTCACATAGTCCAACACTTCCTGCTCTTCCGGTGTTAGATCGAGAGACATCTTCCATCCATGATAGTCAGACTTCTCACGGAGCTTGTCTTCGGCGGGGAAGTGTGATGAGGAAACCATGAAGTCTTAAGACTTTTTCCAACAGTCTATTGTGCTCCTCTTGCTCTTGCTCTTGCTTGGGCTTTGTCTTCACCTCAACTCCAATACCATGTTAAGTTATGGTATGTTATATGCTTAGTGCAATTTACTTCAATTTCTTCTTATTAGCCCAATGTCAATTTCACTATTTAGCAATCACATTAACATAAAGTAAAATGTTGATAGAACATAAACAAATCAACAGAAGACAAGACAAGACAAGAGACACCAGATGTGGCGGCTAGCCAAGACAAACCCCAATGTGGGGAAACCCTTTGATCAATTCTTCTATAATCTTCAATAATTAACACAGAGAGAGATAGTACAATATCACAAATCTGATATTTTATATCAGCAACCAGCAAAGTCAATGCTAGTCAAACAGCCCCGAATTGACCTCTAGTCAATCTTGAAGAACTCGGTCTTCAACAGCAAACTTCAACAACCCAAAACAGCCCTTAGTCAACGGTTAAATCAGTAGCTTGCAGTCAGCCCTAACTAGTCAACGTTGGTCAACGCAACACCCAATCAGCATGCGTAGGTCAACCCTTAGTCAATGCTTGATCAACGCTTCATTTAGCAGCCATGCACTTGGTCAACGCAGCCCTAGAAAAGTCAACACTGCCCAGAAAGCCAATGCTGCCCAAGAATCAGTCAATGCTGCCCTAAACAAAAAATTCGTCCTTCCTCTTGCACGTGTGAGAGAAACTACTCCTACACTAGCCCAATGAGATGAGGAGAGAGAAGATGAGTGTTGAGTTGATGGAGAAATGAGGCATAATGTCTCCTAGCTTTATATGCAACGTTGAGGTAACGCTGAGGGTGTGCCACACACATTATCTCGCTGGCCGACCTTGTCAAATTGTCAAGTATATACAAATAAATTCATATCTCCATAAACACATGTTGAAATCGGATGATCGTTAGATCAATCCTACACCTCTCGACGAGAGGAATCCAAGAAAAATATCAGCTGCCATAAATAAAATGACCCACGTGGAGTTTGGCCCTAGTTGCCAATTTTAACAATGAGGTAGGACATCCAATAGACAAGAGTAGTTAAAGAGGAGATTCCATGAGGATGTGAAAATCCAAAATGGGAATGGTCCTAAAAGGACATACCTTGTGAACATTTGAATGGGGTATGTGCCTTGAGAGACAATGATGAAGGTGTTTATAAATCATTTGTATCCCCAACATTATGTTCTAATCTAATGGAGAGATAGAGTTGTTAGTCAAGGCCTTGCTATATGACAATGATGGTTGATATGATGAGATGCACTAATATAAGTTGATAAGATAGCTTATGAGATGGCTTACCAGTCCGACTCTTCTTATGAGAATTCTTCAGTATGAGAATGTCCATGTACAATGTATGTCCTATGAATACCTCCCTAGTTAAGAGAGAGTGTTGAAATATGTAACTAGGTTCGATCTTCATAATGTCTTATGTAATCTTGATTTTATGTATTTGATGTAAAGAGAAAAAGAAAATTTATTATTATTATTTTTTTTATAGAATGGGTTTCATGCTCTAGATCAATTCATTTTTAGTTCAAGCACCCACTATGTTCTTCTAGGATTTGTCAAAGAGTCAAAGAAGTCAAAGAGTCATTGTCATATGTAAAAAACCCTATTGAGCATCTTGTATCACGTCAAAAGAATTTATTGTGAGTCAAAAGTGTCAAAAGTCTCCCTCCAAGACCAAGTTGGCCTACAAGAAGATAAGTCGGCCTACAAGAATGAATTCGACCTCATTAGGGTTGTTCGAGCTCCATGAAAGGCTATATATACAAGACACTCGACCTCATTAGAAGATCATCCAAGAAGTTCATAAAAGGACAAGAAAGAAACCTAAAGGGACAAGCAAAAAAGAGGAAAACCAAAAGAAGAAAAGATCGAAGTTTTTGAAGACTGTTTTGGGCTACATCCTCCCACACATGCGAAGAAAATTAGGGCACACTTTTGTTGCAGCAAGACCGAAATTGCAACCATCACATAAGGTTGAAGTTTGGGTTCACAAGATCAAGTTTGGAAGACAAGTTACCAAGGAAGAAGAAGCTCACTAAGCGAAGGAAGAAGGATACATACTTCACCTATTTAACCCACATGTGTGAGCTAGGGTTTCTGCACTAAGGCCAAAAAATTGCAATCAAAGTTGCAGGTCCGAACTTGAGATTAGAAGTGAAGTTGAAGCAATTTTCAAGTAGTTTGACTTGGGTTGACTTTGTGAAGGACAAGCTCATCAAAGGAGAGGTTGACTTGGTCTTGGACGGGTCTTTGTCTTGGGTCTAAGGGGTCTTAGAATTCGTCATTTGAAGATTCTATAAGAGTAGAATTCTTGTGGGTTTTCCGCTCTAGGAGAGGTTTTGGCCCTAGCTAGTAGCCTACATCTTGTGTCCACTTGTTCTATTGATCTTCATAGTTTGGTAGTTGTTTGATGATAAGAACACTATAATAATCAACTAAAGAAGTTAATTACAAGTACTACAAGCTGAAGTAAAAGAACATCACAAGCAATTATCAAGTTAAGTGAAATCACCCTAATCTAACTACCATTGATTTCTCAACATTGGCCACTCCTCACAAGTTCTCAAACGGCATTTTGAATATGACATACTTATCATAAGACTATCGCCTAGATATAAGCAAGGATCTTGGATATCCCAAGATTGACAAATTGTCTCACTTTGTCCTGGATAATATAACATCCTAAATAAAATAGATTTCTTGTAAGGAACAAAAAAACCCTGCCATTAAGCCCTGAATTGCTACCCAAGTGTGGTGTTTTGTACAACCTCCCTAGCAATCAATATACAATTCAAAATTCAAACCAAATGCTTTACAAGACAGATCTGTTAACTAAGCAAATCATACGAGAAAAACTTATTATAGTAGTGATAAAGACTAAGAAGCCTCAAGCAGTGTAGATTGACTTGGCCAAGACTCATGAGTCTTGCCAACCCTTATCTGGGTTGAGTACTCACCTCGTACTCAACCCTGAACTCACCACTTTCCATGACTCCAACATACCCGCCCAGACTATATTTTGAGTTTTTTTATTTATTTGCCACTTCTTTCCCGAGTCTTTGTCGAGTCGCCAAGTCGAGTCTTAGACCAGCCAAGTGTTTGTTGAGTCCATGTGAGACAACTTTGGCCTCTAGTAATCTCTAAGAATTGATTTGATTGTATGATCCTCTTGAAAGTATATTGGCAATGATTTCAGTGCAAATATAAGAAAAGGTCTTAATTAGCCATAAGCAAGTTCTTACACACAACTTGCCTCTGTCGTAAATTAAGAGGTACAAGTACCATATTGTTTCATGATTTCATCACTCATAAGCTTGAATAGAAGAGCATAGGGGCATTTTGCAGTCCTTAGTTTCCAATTGAAGTAAAGTTTGAGAGAAACCCTTCTGATCCAATGAAGAGAAAAAATTATGTAGCCATATGATACAGAGTATCATATCTAGTCCTTGGAGTGTTGCAACAAAGAAATTGCAATCCTGAACAAACTGCTTGTCCTGATCATCTAAAGGAAAATCATGATGACACAAGCTTGTCCCATTGGTACGTATGTCTTGCAATTCGCTTACCCTGACCATCATACGCCACTTGGAATGACACAATCTATTGCATTCAACAAGATGCAATTCAACTTAGAGATTATGGTACAATGATCTATGTGACATTATATACACACGTTGACAGATGATGAAGTTGATGGGATGTCCTTATATCTACAATCTTCTCGTCATGGTACTTACAGATGTTGGACCTCCTTCAGTGGGTACCATGGCTATGGCCATCTGCCTTAAAGTCTTTCCCACTCTATCATCACCATTATCACGTGCACCTATGGATTGATGGGTCTACCTGTGAAATGTATTTTCCTTTTGGGGTTGGAAGCACCTAACAAGGTTGAAGGAATAATCATCCAACACAAGTTCGGTAACTTGTCTACAAACCTAAGCTAGAAAGACATTGGAAGGCAAAGTTTGTGTGAACTATTTTTGTACCCCTAACATTGAATATGGTCCACTATGATACTTCAATGGTTTTTGTCCCTGATGATGCTAGTCTCACTTGATATTGAGGATATATTTCTAGTGGTTCATTACTCGTGTAGCAAAAATCCTTTGAAAGATGACTTGACACCTATCCAGCACCACTTAGAGGACATTTCGCCCAGTCTTGAGAGCAGAGACAACCTTCAAGAAGAATGCTAAATGGGAGAGAGCACTGACCAGATCAATAGGTGGAGAATTTCGACATCAAGCTATATAAAAACCATCATAGGGTTATTGGTTGGCTGGCTATCAGATGAGGAGAAAAATTTTCTACTACTAGTTACCCACTTTTCGTGGGTAATAGAACGGATTCATAATTTTGAATTAGCTATGGTTAGTCTTGTAATATTGTACATACTTTTGCTTTCTGCAAAATGTTTTCCCCTATTAGAATTAAAAAATGTAAAGAGGGTATGTCCTAAAAGAATAATCAAAGGACAAAGAAGAAAGAAAAGATCAAAAAAGTAAAAACTATGAACCCCAAAAAAGAGATAAAATAGATCATGAAAGTGTGCAAATTCAAATGCCACCACCTTTTACTTTACTTTGCAAAATAAGATTGTGTGCAGCTTGTCAAAAATGCCACAATCCATGATGGTCAAATAGTTTAATCTTGACTCAGTCATGCTTTAAATTTCATGTTGATAGATAGAGAATAAAGATCTAGCCAAACTATTTAATCTTGGCAGATCATTAGTTAGGTAGAGAATAATAATGAGCTCATCAGTTTAATCTGAGCCATTGGAAGTTATAAGGTTAAAATTAGATAGTTTGTTTGTCAAAAGAAAAAGAAATGAAGGGTCAGCAAGCTCAAATGCACCCAATGAATGAAGAGAAAATGCTAGGGTAAATAAAGGGTAGGTAGAAAAAGTTTTGCAAATGCACAAGGTTGCTAAGTCAAAAGCACATTCATCATGCTTAATCCTATGTTTCATGTGCAGAAGGAATTGTTAAAGATAAAGGACATTCACTAAAACTTATTTACTAATTTCCCCTCATTTCACTAGACCCCCCACATACAAATTTGCTAGTTTCCCCTCTTTGTCCTTTCATTACTTGTAAAAACCCTTTCTCTTCATTTTGACCTTTTATCCTTTTGTTTCACACATTTCCCTAGACATTACCCTTCAAAAAAATCATTCCCCCTTCCCAAAACCCCTTTCCCTAGTGTGAAACATATTCCCATCACAAAGGTTACATTCCCCCCTTATTAATTTCCTTTTTCCCCTTAAAAACCCACTAAACCCCTTATATCCTAAGTTATTTACTATACCCTCACATTATATAACTAAACGCCCCCACGTTAATATTCCGCAACACCCTTTTAACTCACCAAACCTTGGTGTATAGTTAAAACCCCCGCCATATAACCCATGGTCCCACCTTTATTAACCATTTGCTTATATTAAAAATCCCAACATTATTCGTTGATTAATTACAATTCATTGTAATTAAACCTCGGGCCCCGCCAACCACTTTCCAACTCCATCCATGCAACTTCACCACACGATATCCCTCCAATCTCCCACCTCCAGATCCAACAGCGCATAGCCATACCACGTGGATTCATCGTCCGACAGTTAACAGCCCGAAAGCACGTGAGATTCGCGGTTTTGGGCGAGCATTGTTTGGCTATGTGGCGGCACCAGGTTATATCACATGCTCGCAAAAAATACCACCCGCCATCCAAAAGCGGTGTGATATGGCCTAAAACCACCTCCCCGCCTAAACCAAAACTACCCACTGTCCATTCAATAAATCTCACGCCAAAATCTAACCATCATTGGTTAAAAGGTCGAAAAAACCCCAATTTGCTCTTTTCGTTCATTTTCACTGTAAACCTCTGCTAAACCAATTATGACACCTGAACCTCTGCGCGACAAATTTAACCAATTTTGCCACTAGAAGACACTGCACACACCCAATTGAAGCAACAAATTGACAAATTGAAGCCTCAGAAGCCTCTGTTGCCACCACAGAACCCTGTTTGCGCATCAAACCGTCAAATTTCCAGGTATTCTTGATAGAATCAAAACGGCCATGTAAATTTAAATTATACACAGTAATTATCAAAGGTTAATTAATTAAAAAGCCTTCCTAAACTCAAGAAAAGCTTACTGTGCACCCAAACCCCTTTTTACAAAGTATTATCACCCTCCCTACTGTTCCAAGCCTTCTAACCTTACTCCTAAAGCCACAGAAAGAGTAATTCCATTGAACAAACCAAATTATGGCTTCCCAAACCTCTCTGGATGTAAGACCTCTGCAAACCCCTCACCTGGATATTGACCACCTTCCATTAGCTGATAGAGAATTTCAAATCAAGGACATTGCTTCCCCTGCCTACCTATTGAAACTCCACTACTGGAGTAAAGACAAGTTTTTGAACCAGAATGATGACATTCACTTATGGGAGTCCAATTTGCCCAAGTACTTGTTCCCACAGGTACACCAATTCCCAGAAATCATCCACCTCTGCCAAGCTTGCTATATTCCCAATCAAAGAACCATAGTCACCCCTAACCAACAGATTTTATTCACTATTAAAGCTGAATCAATAAATCAAATGCTGCAAACCCAGCCAGGCCCAAATGAGACCCCACTTTCCATTGAAGGCTTACTTGAACTTTACACCAACCTAGACCTTCCTAAGAATGCTCAGATCTTTCAAACTTTCATCATTGAAGAGTTTCATACTCCAACAGATAGTCCTCCATATGCTACCACCATTTTCTCTGAGAGAGGCAGACAAATTATTACCATGCTCTCTTGCATTCTAGGGTATACCTCTGATGAACATGTGGATGAGGTTGTTCTTGCTTTCCCTTCTATTTTTTTCCCAGGCAAGCCTCCTGCTACAATTTACAACTTTGCTCAGTTCATAGCAGAAAGAATCCATGAGCAATTTATCAAATTACCAAATGAGAGAGTCTTCAAATATTCATCAGTGTTATTTCATATGTTCTTGTACTTTCAGTCAGACAAATTTCCAATCAGCATCCAAAAGTTAAACACCAAGGGCAATCCAAGATATGTCATCTTTTGGACACCATTGATCCAAAGATATTCCACTGTTTTTGGTTATAAAGAATTACTGATTCATTTGTTCATCCTGTTATAAACATGCTAACCAATAGCTATCAACCTAGGATCATTAAGGAGATTAAGAGAGTTTTACAGTTGGCAAAGAACAGTAGAGTGGGAGACTGGTATCTATACCAGGACCACACAGAAATCAGAATATATGGATGCCAACTCACTCCCTACAAACTGCCCAAATACCTCCCCATGAGGATATTTGCATTAGAGTACTTTAGGAAGATAAACTCTGATGAAGCTAATTTCCTGTCAGCTAGGAAGAAGACCCAGTTTAAAATGAAAAATCAATTGGGCCCTTTTATTTGTAATAATAGGGAAGCTAGACCAGAAGCAAACATAATCTTACAGCAGATGAACTTCAAGAGCAGTTTTATGTGGCAGTATGACCCTCATGGAGTCATAAATAAACTAAGGCTCAAATTCAAATTGAGTCCTTTCATACATGATCCCAGGCCAGACATTGAGAGATTTGCCAACCAGTCAGAATGGTTGGAAAACACTTTGATAGATGTAGAGAATATTGTAGTAGATGTGGAGAATACTTTGATAGATGTGGAAAAGCAGAATGATACTAGTTCCTTTCTACAGGTTCCAGCCCTAGAAGAGCAGATGAGTATTACTCCCATTTTATAGACTCCAGCCAATGAGGACAGAAATGTGAAGAGAACCGGGGAAGAAGGTTCTAGCTCAGCAATGGACACTACAAATGACAGGTTTGAGGTTAGCTACAGAAAGAGACCCAAGCTTAATCCTTGTAACTGAACAAGAAGACACCACTGAGACAGTGGAAATCACTGACACTGACACAATGGTTGGAAGGAATAAAAACCCGGCAGCTTCAGAAGAAACACACTACCCTTCTACCTCAAACACCCAACTTATTGAAAAACAACTTAGCATTAAGTCTCTTCATCCAGCAAGCCTGTGGATAAAGAGAAAGATATTAAAGAGAAGTACAAGGAAATTAAGTTGAGGAATGAGGCATTGAAGGTTGAAACTTATGCCCAGTACTTCAAACAAACACCTGCAAATCAAAATAGGTTAATGTCAGCGTTTGACATTAAAACAGGTAAAATGCAAATGACATTCATGCAGCCTACAGTCCAGCAGCCCAAATCATCAACAAACTATAAGAAAACAGATTTTGAAGTTTTGGCTAGGGATGTTCACCTATTGACCAAATTGAGTTCCATAAGCAGGGGGGTGAAATGATTTATTCCACCATGACAAATAAAGCAACGACTATGCATAAACTCCAAATCTCACTGGACAACATCACAGCGCAGTATAAACTAGAAAATGCATCCTCACAAGCCAAGGACAACAGAATCAAGTCACTGGAAGACCTGGTGATTGAGCTTGGGTATAATCCCAATGATGTCAAAGTTGCAGAGAAGAGATTTGTGGGTTTTCCTCTCAACTGGAGAGGTTTTGACCCTGGCTTGCAGCCTATATCCTATGTTCCTGTGTATTGTTGATCTTCTTGTTTTGGTAGTTGTTTGGTGATAAGAATAAAATAATAATAAAAGAAGAAGTTAATAAGTAAGAAAAAGTAAAAAGACATAACAAGCAGCTATCAAGTAAATAGAAATCATCCTAACTACTGACCTATAGATTTATCAACACTACAAGCCACGTACACCTAGCAGTTGAAACATCCAGATGTTGTAATGTTCCAAATTGAAATTTACAGCTAATAATAGACACATGAACTAGGCTATAGCAAATAAATTTTACTACACATGCACTAGTCAATAAACATAAGAAATGGGGCGAATAACTGAGCCATTTTATTAATGTGGAGAACTGAGTACATCAGACTATAAGAAAGAAAAAACTTGGGCTTGCTATCACAAGCAAGGAAAGATTCCAGGTGAATATGATGGTACCCAAATGCTGGAAATGGTTGTGCTACCAAATCTGCATCCACCAGAAAAATTGTTGCTGCCGCTAGAAAGGAACTATTGATTTACCCCTCCAAACTGCTCCAAAAATTCTGAGAAATTAGCCATAGGCACTGTTGACCACTAGAGTGGCACCTGATGATTATATGAAGACTCCATGCCCAAGGATGATCCAGAGGACACTTGTACCATCAAATGTCATCAGTCAACAGAGTTTTTTAACTCTACTTCTATCTTCTCATCATCTTTCTTGTACCCGGATTCCACACCCTGCGGGGAATTGTAATAAGTGATACTAGTAATGATGAGTTTTTTGAATTTGTAACAGGCCTAGGAATGTTGGGACTCGATCAGCAAATGAGTACACCTTGGAGTGTTTTTTTATCCGGTTAATTATCCCTTCTTTTTCAGAGGCAAATAATTTTCTAGATTTTTTCACTCATTTTTTACCCCAAAGCCGGGGTGACGGTTTGAAGATTGAGCCCCTGACACATCTTAGTGTCTAGAGTCGATGTATATTACCATACTAGATCACACAAAAAGTTTC
>APFE031737282.1:46110-68047 GCA_000404065.3 Pinus taeda
AAAAAATGAATAATTGGAAAAATTTATAAATTTTCCAAAGTCAAAATAAGTCAAATTTTGACATGGAAATTATGTGGAGAGTCAAGGGTGATGTGGCAAGCATGTGGGACCCACCTCATAAGGTACAACAGGCTCAAGTCGAAAGTTTCAAGTCAAAGTCAGAGGGGCCCACAATGAGCTCATGAGAAGTACGTACAAGCAAATATATGAAGTGACTTTGATTTAATTTAAATCAAATGTTAATTAAAGTCTAAGGTGAAAAAAAATTAAAATAAGTTGGAGGGACCCTACATAACTATAGCCTACGCATAGTTTGATAAAAGGCACATGATAAAAGATATCTCCACATACAGCTACAGCAAAGGAATATTCATGCCAGTCAAAGTGTCAACGCAGCCACTCCAGCTCCACGCAAATCAGCGAATAGCAGTTCAATTCAGCTTGTACGCAACAATTATAGCCAGTTTTAGGTTCATGATATTACACAACAGAATTTTAAGAGGATATTTACGCTGGCAATCAAGGAGACAGGTCCACGTATGGGCAAATTATGTGCATGTTGGCGGTCAAAGATCAACGCTACAGCAAGGCATCTCAACGCAGATTTGGAAAGATCATTTAAATGCATGAAATCAAGGACATATCTCCACCGAATTGTACACATGTACCAAGCAGCCAGCATAAGGGAACCCACAGCAAATGAAGCCAACCTATACGCACAGTTAACAACAGTCAATACGCAGATCTTCATAACAGCTTACACAGGAGTTGGTTGGCTTGACTGTTTGAGGTGTCACCAACAGTTTAGAGGCAGCCAAGCACACAGCAGATTTGAGGATATTCGATGGACAGCCAAGGAATCAAGTTTTCCACCTACAGCCAGTCAGCTTGCCACTTGTGATTTGATTTTCTACATTGGGATTGTCAATCCATCTCCACTTGTCATTGGAATTTTCCTTGGGATCATCTCCCATTTTCTTATTTATGAGTCTTGAGCTCTCATTTAGGATCGATAGAACGAGTTGTTGGGCTTGCGGAGACTCCGCTGGATTTTGTACTCATCTTTCATATAAATAAATAAAAGTCTTTGGGGTTACTAGCTTCTCTTGTGGTGCATTCTTTGGTTGATGAGGTATACCTGTGTCATTTGATGTTATTATTCATTTGATTTTACATTGCTACCTAGTTGTTTTTTTTTGTGCATTTGCCTGAAGGCATTATTGTCTAGGGAGGAGAGATTTGCAGCTATCTCAAATCTCCTTTGGGCTTGGTATATTTTGTGCTCTTGTTGTAGCTTGTTATTTTCGGTTGAATGACAAGCTCAATTTGGTCTCTATATGCCAAGTCCCTTTTGCACTAACAATTGGTTTGCAGGCATTTTTGTATTTCAAATGATAGGTTGCCAACTCTATTGGAGTGTGAGGGCTTCTTCGGTGAGAATAGTCACCTCCAAGGATATCAAAGATCCCACAAGTTGTTCAAGCCAACAATCTCATAAGACATCAAGAGATTTATTTAAGAGGGGGTCTCCTGAGCCCTTTGCTTCTTTTCTATCTTGAAAAATTATCATATATTTTCTTCTTTCATTTGTGTGCATATTGGTTTTATCTAGCATTTGAGGCCCTATTTCTTTTGCATGCTAACTCTTTTGCTTGCTTTCCTACAGGTGTTCTTGGAGGCAATTCAAGTTTGAAAAAAGAAAGCTAAAGCATAAGCTAAGTAACCCTTTTCCATTTGGAAACCCTAGTCCAAGGTTATTTGGGATTTCACTTGAAAGCATCTCACTTCATTCTAAGCAAAAAATACAATTTCATTTCTTAAAGAGCAATACTTTGAAGGCACTGGTTGTTTATGTATTTCATGCTTATCTTATGTGTTTATGGTTATTGCTCATATCAGGTTTGCTTATAAATCTTAAATAAATAATCTATTTAACTCTAACAATTCTCCTAGAAACTCACATCTTTGTTTTTTTAACTTAACTTTTCATTAGGGACCACCCCCCTTAGCTAACCTAGGAGATAGCTCAAACGAAGAGAGTTGGGATTAGTGTGACAGCCCCTTCTCTGAGTTCCTTGCCACCAACCACACCTTGTGGGGTTGAAGGCTTTTCTCACTGACTTGTAGGTAGGTGTAGGCGGCAGGGTCAACATGCACTACTCCACCAGCGCAACCAAACCCATAAATATCTCATGGATCTAAGTAGTGGAAATGGTCCCAGGGTAAACTGTGCCCTCCTCCAACAATTTCTGATGTTGGCTCCTAAATGGAACTAAGAATTCTAACCTCAGAAGTGATCAGAAAATTCTATAATTAATCCTAGCCTCCTCACCAAACCCACAACCCAGAAAGGGTTTGGGTTGAATCCACCGACCCCCGGTGACCCCCAACAGGAGCAAATTGGCTAGAAAACGCCCCACAATTCAAATATTGTTGAATTAGTCCCAAATCTCCCGCCAAGAAATCCTCCCTAACTCTTGTGAATTTCTCCCCTCAATCACCCAGCACATCCCAACTCGAATGCTTCCCAAATTCTGAATCTCTACAAGTGCACAGAAGCTGTCAGTAAACCCCTGCGCAGGCCATAGAATAAACAAAATCAGCCCTTTGAAATGCAACACTCTCACCCCAGCAAAACACCAACGAAAAACTCGTTTTCCCTTAGGATAATTCTCTGCAAATTCTCTAGCCAATACTCCACAGATTGCTAGCTTCTCTCAGCCCCCACGAAATTCTTTTGCACCCTTAGAGTAGCAAATACCAGCTGAAAGAAACTTGTAAAATAGCTCCTCAATGATTCGGAATCAACTCCCCAAATTCTCTCCTAGGGTCACACTCGAAGTTCACCAAAGGAAGAGTTGGAATTTCAACTTGGAAATTCCTTGTGCTAAACAGCACAGTTGTCTTGGCTAAACAGCTCAAGAGAACTAAGGTTTGAATTGTAAAATGACTAAAGATGCCAAAAGTGAGGCCCTCAACCTCTATTTATAATTTGCTGGCCTCTTCTCCCCTTGCGGTCCCCACTCTCTCTCGTCCAAGAGTGTGAGTTCCCTCCTTGGGTGGAATTTCTCTTTGTTGTGGCCCCCACATTCCACTAGAGCTGCAATTTTCCCTTTTTCTCCTAATTCCCAAAACCAGAAATGTCCCCTCTTTCCAAAATTGCCTCTAATGCGAAAAACAAAAATTGGGGACATCAAAGTCCTCACAGCCAAAAATTGTTTGTGCTCAAGCAATGCCTGAACAAGCGCCCTCTCTAACTATCAACCACCGCTATCACTGCCAATAATACCAGGGTCCCAAATGTACCACTGAGTCATCCCCGATCTCTGCATTGTCCTGTCATGAAGGAATCTCTCTATACCAAGATCCCAATCCATCTTGATCAATGTGAAGCACTCCTTGCTCTGCTTATTATCCTGCCAAGTATAGGTCCCAGAAACCCACTGCATACTATCAATAAGTAGAGCATCATGATAATGTAGGAATTTGTCCAATTGCCCATGAAGCTACCCTACCAAGTAGTTCACCTCGTGCACTCCAAGGGTAAACTCCTGAAGGTACAACCTAATCCCCGTGGGGGTGAAGTCTCTCCTACATGGGATTCCCCTAATATCCTCCTGCTAACCAACCTACCATGATGATGAAGTCCCCCATGCCATTAGCAAGTCCCAAAATCCCAATGGAAGATCTGAATGATCTTCCCCTGTAGAAATCAGCTCCTTCCCAAGGGCAGTTGTATTGCAAAGTCCTATGATGCCCGAACCCCATGCTAGCATAAAAAGGGTGCCTCCATGTTGTCGTTGTGCCATTCTCATCATGAAGGTTTGCCCATCATGCACAAGTTGTATCCTCCTCTCCTGGGACCTAATGGAAAAATATCTATAGAGTCAAAACGCATCCGGCCTAAGCATCTCCAAGATGTCACGGCCTAGCCATCCAACACTCACCCCGATTCGTAGCAACAAGGAAAACCAACCTTGCCATGCGACAAAGGCCTCAACGCTCCCTCGCATCTCAAACCTAGTGTGAGTTGGGTCATCCCTTGTCCTGATCCCACTCATCACAAAACAGAGTGTCCAATCAACCAACCAAATCCCTGGATCCCACAGCCAGAGCAACTCCAGCATAGTCCTGACAGTTTCTAGCACCAACTTGTACCACGTCTCAGGCCCCTGCGAGCAATCAATATATGGACTCCATACATCATGAACCAATCTAGTGCATGCGAAACTGCCCTATGCCAACCATACCACGCAGTGAAATATATCGTCCTACCTCCTAAAAGCGCTCCCCAATACTTTCAGGAGTCTAAACATCCGCTTGCAAGTAAGGTCCACCAACTGTTGTAGACGCTCCTAAGCCACCGCGGAATGTCTCGCCCAAAGGGGGTCATGCCTCTCCTTGAGTGTGGGCTCAAGGGTGGTGCAAGTGTTACCTCTGCAGAAGATCGGACTACCCCCAAGCCTGCATCCACCAACTCGCACCTTGACCATATGCAACAACTAGAAAGCCTCTCTCCTAATGCATCGTGTCTCGTCCAATTGTCTCAAATGAACCTCCTAGGTCCTGTTGCTCGCAATGAGAGCATCAAAAAACAATATCCAAGTCCCCTGTGTCAGTGTGCAATGTTGGAGAGTGATAAAGGGAAGCTCACGGTCGGCCTTGTGATCAACTTTCTCTCCAAATCTAAGTGTGCCAAACCCAATGGTGTGCCTGATGCCCTCGTTAGGAGATCTCTCTGGCGAGAACACCCCAACAACCTGTTGTGCACCATCATGCTATGTTGCACAAAAATACATACCCCTGCACTCCTTTGCATAGCCCTGAATTACGTGGCACAACTCCATGCACCACTGGACACCAATGCTCAATGCCATGCCACCATGTACCATAGGGCATCCCACATGTGCCCATGCATCCACCACTCTGCTAGTACACCCACCACGAAGTGATCTACACCTCCTCATCTACCTAGGTACACCTAAGTGGCCCAACTTCTCACATGCAATTAGGCATAACGCTACCGTGCCAAAACTCAATAGTTGCAATGTCCAATACATCAACGGGAGAGCACTTGTCTCCATATGATGCCCTGTCCAGTGGCTTGCCAATGCCACCTCCTCCTACCAACTCCTGCTAAAGTAGGCTAATCACCATGTGACCCCACACTCGATCAATACGCTAATATGACTCGTGAAATTTGCTTGCTCTCCTATCAAACCATCCTGTCACTAGTGTTGATATAGATCTAAAAATACAGGTGTGCCCAATTATCGGATCCATCACACAGCTACTATTATCACCCACAGGTTCTATGATGTGATGGGAAACCCCACCTAGATCCCAACAATAGTCTAGCCCTCGAGCTCCTCTGGAAATCCACGGCCTCTGCTGAAATGCGGCCATGGATGTACCCAACCGCCTAACCTGCTCCATCGATTACCAACTCAGCACCTCTCGCCATCCAATCCCAAAGGAGGGATCGAATGTACAATCTCCTGTGTATGGGACAGGCCCTCCATGCTAACGTTGTGCCCCACTCAACACAAGTCGCTGGCCCCTGCTGACTTGGTCATCCCTTATGATTTGTCTAAACAACGCTGCCTCTCTTAGTCCAATGCATAAGGATGAGATAATAACGTTGTAGGCCCCGTCAGCATGCCTCTGAAGCAAATTGTGATGAAAGCCCAACGTGTGCTCTCCACGCTGCCCCTCGTCAATGTCTAGCCCAAAGGACAGTTGCACATCCTCCTCCATCACAACCTCAACTTGAGCCTCCAACTGCTCCTCCATCGACAACCCATCATATAAAACATCCTGATCGGTCAGCTGCATGTCACTGACGTTCAGCAACTCTGTCATAGATCTGGGTGCCTCTTGTTGAAGAAAGTGTGACTAGGTTCGGTCTTCATGACATTGTAATTATGATTTTTGTAAACAAGAAAATGAATTTATTATTATTCCTTGTTGCATGGGTTTCATGAGAAAGAGGTTTATTTATTTAGTGGCTCCCATTGAGAGCCTTAGGACGTATTATTAAGAGTCAAAGTCATGAAAAGCTCAAGAAGCCTTAAGATGTATTATTAAGAGTCAAAGTCATGAAAAGCTCTTCTTGAGCATATATGTATTATACATGAGTCTACCTAGTGCCTAGATTTGCCCTCCAAGACAAGCACAATCCTCTTGAAGAAGGCAGCAAGCTAAATGATGTAAAACACAGTCATGTCGGCTCAATAAAAGGACACAATAGTTCACACTGTCATGTCGGCTCAAATGTATAAGCACACTACTATAAATACCTCGTTGAACTTCGCAAAAGTACAAGACAGAATCACGGTTTACTCTGTAACTTCAGATGGTACAGTAAGGTGCAGTCTCGGTGATAATTACAGTGAAGTCCTCGCATACATCTCTGCAGTCTCAGCCTAGTTAAAGGGTCACAGTGATACAGTCGCGGAATATTTGCAACAGACCTTAGCGTAAGGAGAACATAGTTGCAGACTTGGTGAAGATCACAGTGCAGAAAAAGATACAGTCGTAGCCTCGGCATATATGTTAGAAGAATGACCTTGTCTCAGCATATACAATGATGATCCCATCATAGATGCAATCATGATCTGGTGGTGTTCCAATGAAGATAACAGTGGTGTAGCAATGATGCAACAATGATCTCAGTACAACTCTCATTCATGTATATGAAGACCTCGTTGTGATGTTGAAGGTCTCGATGAAGGAGCAGTCATGGTGCAGCAAGAATGAAGGTCTCAGTGGAGCAGTAGCAATGGCCTCAATGGTGCAGCATAATGATGATCTCAGCAGTGACAAAGAAGAGGATTGATGTCTTGGTCTTGGAGTGGCATAATAGGTCAAGGGTCATGGTCTTGGTATTCGTCAATTGGAATCTCCATAAGAAGAATTTTGTGTGGGTTTTCCTCTCCATGAGGGAGAGGTTTTGGCCCTGGCAGAAAGCCAACATCTTGTGTCCTTGTCTCTTTGTTTTGGTAGCTATTTGATGAACTAAAGAAGACACACTCAAATAATAACAAGTGAAGATTGAATAAGAAGACAAGTTGAAACACCTCATAGATAGTTATCATGACTAGAAGAATCTCATTAACTTCACTTGCCCTAGATTCTTCGTAATGGTATCAAAGCTTAGGTGTTGAAGTCAAAAGAAGGGCAGCAAAAAGAGACATCCAAGGATCAGCTTCAAGAAGGGCATCAAAGCAAGTTGAAGGGCTTTGTCAAAATTGAAGGATCAGTCTACAACAGCAGTCTACAACAACAAAGGGTTTTGTCTATAATATCAAGGAGACAGTCTACAACAACAAGAGCTTTTTCATCACCAAAAGGTCACCAAGACCCTCATCAAGTTGTCTACAAAGTAAGGTAGCTCAAAGGACCTCAAAAACGAAGATTACATCATCTCGGACAAGGTCGAAACCCTAGAAGCAATCGTGATCTACAAAAGAAGGTGAAGCATATTGAAGGCAAGAAGGTATTGCCATTATCTTCAAGGCTATAAGTCAAGCAAGGATCATCTCCTTGCCCTCGAAGAAGATCATTCGAGGAAGCAGCAAATCATCCTCATCAAAAGGAGCAACATTTTCTATTGAGGAAAGGCTTTCTCAATTGAAAGAAGATCATTCAAGAGGAAGCTCTAATGCATCTGCTTCAACCACTTCCAACATGATCAAGGTGAAGATTTTATCTTCACATCTCAAGTAAAGTATCTTTCATTTTATAATCAAGTTTGGTTAAATGACTTCTTGTTTGCAAGGAGATCTATAAATCGGTTGGGTCATCAAGATTCCTTGCATAAGAAAGGAGGATAGATATAGTCCCCGAAAAAGAAGTCGTATGAAATCAATCCTAGGTCCTCTCATCCCGTGTAGCAGGAGAGGTGACATAAAAGAGAGATATGAAATGTTAGAAGATATACTCTCTGAAATACTGTGAAGAAGGTCATATCACTTAGACCTAATTGAAGGTATCAAAGAATGAAGGAATATCTTCATAAAATCTCAATTGGGAGATGAAGATAATCATCATTGTTCTAACTGATAGGCAAGGTAACAAATGTCCATGTACAAGAAGGTTACCTCATTTAACAATTTGTGGTCTCTATGCTAGATAGAGAAAGACAAGTTGATGACAAAAGTATCGAAGGATAAAGGACTCAAACATGTGCAGAAAGGAAAGAAAAATTTGGTCCTCAAACAACACATAATAGTATAGCTAAGATTATGGAAAGATTATAGAAGCTCATATCATCGGATAGATGAAGCCGAAGAAAAAGGGCCAAGGAAAGAGGGAGTAATAGATCTCTACTATGATTGAAATGGTATCCCTCACAAAAGGGTCCTACCATAAGCTTTTGTTATAGATATGGCCATGATAATAAGATGCATCGTGGCATCATGAAAGCATTAGAATCAAGAGCTCATGACATCACCATGGAATCATGAAGGACAAAATCCATGGCAATCAAACATGAACAATATAGCTCTTGGGAACCTCGTGAAGGAAAGGAAGAAGTCTTCTAGGACAAGGCTCATCATACATCAAGTCAAACAGGGAAACATATGCTAGATGAGGATATGCAAGATCCTCAATATTCTTTGATGGAATCCTCATCGAAGGGTTCACCAATCTAGAGAGGAAGCAAGTGTTTCATCAGGAACTCCAACTTATGGAATTCATGGAATGATGGTATGATGACATGAAGCAAATCAAGCGATTGAAGACCTTTTCAATCAAGGAAGTTGTTGGAAGAAGCCTAGATGACCTAGAGGTAAAATGAGGTATGTATGCTTGTGTTTAATATTATAATGGCATGTCATATGGTTGCAAGTAACATGGATCATTCCTTCTACCTCGAGAAGCATGATAAAGGGAAGAGGATCTCCTCCTCTAAAAGGATGCAAGAAGGCATAAGTCAAACAAGATGAAATCAACATAATATGTCTTCATATGAAGTATGAGGTGGTTGACTACAATTAAGAAACTCTGACTGAAAGCTCCTGGGAATGGAGTGTGTGAGGAAGGAAGAGATCGTGAGATATGCAATCGTGATGAAGGCAATCAACATCCAAAGAACCAAGAAGATTTGACTAGAAAATCTCCCAGAAAGATATGAAGACTCTAATGGAAGTCTGAAAAAATGGAGACCCTCGACAACGAATATCTTTAGGAGATGTGTCAACATGGATGAAGGATGTTGATACCTATAGGAAGATGTCATGATGAAGAGCCATCTCGAAAGGTACTATTTGATTTAATGTTATGTTTTGATTTCTTGAATAATATCTGGATGAGTTCATGCAGGGCTAGTGGAACAAGAATTGTAAAGTGCTAGTAACACTAGCATTCATGTGGTAGATGGAAATTCTTGAAAGAAGCATGATGAGAAAGAAGTAGCCATACGAAGAGGGTTCCAGATATATACCAAGAAGGCCACTTTCCATGAAGAAAAGAATGACATGACGAACCAAGAAGGAAAGTGATCGGTGGTCTATGCCCTCCAAGGAAGAAGCTCGACTAAATTTCATGACATCAATAAAAGAAAGTGATCAAGCAACTGAAGGACCCACGAAGAAGAAGATACTGATGAAAAAGGAGAGTCCCTAGTTAAGAGGGAGCTCTAACAGGTCCCTGATCAAATGGGAGCTTAGATTGGGTCACCATGATTAAAAAGGAGTGACAGTTGTGTTTTGCTATTTCATGTGTCATGCACTAGACCGAGACTAACAGTCGTAAGTCTTAGTGAAGGCAATGAAGAGAAATGTAGACACATGATGGATGTATCCCGCCTAATTAAGCGGGAGAGATAGACACAACATTTGTGTCTTCACTTGGGAAGAAAGAATGGAGGATTGGGTAATCATCTGGCATCTGATACTCTTTGAGGATGTGTAGAGCATCCAAGATAAGAGTAGGAAAGAGGATCGATATTCTTTGAGGGCTGGGAACACAAGATAAGAATAGTCCTAGAAGGTCATACTCAGTGAACACTCGGGTGGATATGTACCTTGAGAGACAATGATGAAGGTGTCTATAGTCATTGGTCTCGCCAACATAGTAGCTCATGATCTCATGGAGAGATGGAGTTGTTAGTCAAGGCCTTGCACTGTGACAATGCTGGTTGATATGATGCTACACAGATGGGATTATCAATCTGATTTTTCTTATGAGAAATTCTTCAGATTGAGAATGACCAAGTACCAACATGAATACCTCCCTAGTTAAGAAGGAGTGTTGAAGAAAGTGTAACTAGGTTCTGTCTTCATGACATTGTAATTATGATTTTTGTAAACAAGAAAATGAATTTATTATTATTACTTGTTGCATGGGTTTCATGAGCAAGAGGTTTATGTATTTATTGGCTCCCATTGAGAGCCTTAGGATGTATTATTAAGAGTCAAAGTCATGAAAAGCTCTTCTTGACCATGTATGTAATATATATGAGTCTACCTAGTGTCTAGACTCTAGATTAGCACTCCAAGACAAGCACAATCCTCTTGAAGAAGGCAGCAAGCTAAACGATGTGAAACACAGTCATGTCAGCTCAATAAAAGGACACAACGATCCACAGTATCATGTCGGCTCAAATGTATAGGCAAACTACTGTAAATACGTCGCTGAACTGCAAAAAAGTACAGGACAAAATCTCGAATTACTCTGTACTTCAGATGATACAGTAAGGTGCAGTCTCAGTGATAATTACAGTGAAGTCCTCACATACATCTCTGCAGTCTCAGCCTAGTTAAAGGGTCACAGTGATACAGTCGCGGAATATTTGCAGCAGACCTTAGTGCAAGGAGAACATAGTTGCAGTCTTGGTGAAGATCACAATGCAGAAAAAGATACAGTCATAGCCTTGCATACATGTTAGAAGAATGACCTTGTCTCGACATATACAGTCATGATCCCATCATAGATGCAATCATGATCTGGTGGTGTTCCAATGAAGATACCAGTGGTGTAGCAATGATGCAACAGTGATCTCAGTACAACTCTCATTCATGTATATGAAGATCTCGTTGTGATGTTGAAGATCTCGACGAAAGAGAAGTCATGGTGCAGCAAGAATGAAGGTCTCAGTGGAGCAGTAGCAATGGCCTCAATGGTGCAGCATAATGATGATCTCAACAGTGACAAAAAAGAGGATTGATGTCTTGGTCTTGGAGTGGTATAATAGGTCAAGGGTCATGGTCTTGGTATTCGTCAATTGGAATCTCTATAAGAAGAATTTTGTGCGGGTTTTCCTCTCTAAGAGGGAGAGGTTTTGGCCCTAGCAGAAAGCCAACATCTTCTATTCTTGTTTCTTTGTTTTGGCAGCTATTTGATGAACTAAAGAAGACACACTCTAACAATAACAAGTGAAGATTGAATAAGAAGACAAGTTGAAACACCTCACAAATAGTTATCGTGACTAGAAGAATCTCATTAACTTCACTTGCCCGATTCTTCAACACCTCTGTACCTATCAGCTTCTCATCAACGGTGGTGATGTCTCCCAGCACCTCATCAAATGATAAGAAAGATGAACCTGGGCTTGCCACAACAAGCAACGCAAGATCCAGGGTGAATATGATGGTACCCAAATGCTGGAAATGGCTCTACTACCAAATCTGCGTCCACCCAGAAAAATTGTTGTTGCCGCCAAAAAGGAACTGCTTATTTACCCCTCCAAACCGCTCCAAAAATTCTGAGAAATTAACCACACGCACTACTCCACCAGCGCAACCAAACCCATAAATATCTCACAGACCCAAGTAGTGGAAATAGTCCTGAGGTAAACTGCGCCCTCCTCCAACAATTTTGATTTACCCCTCCAAACTGCTCCAAAAGTTTGGAGAAATTAACCACAGTCACTACTCCACCAACTCAACCAAACCCAGAAATATCTCATGTACCCAATAGTGGAAATGGTCCCGAGGTAAAATGCGCCCTCCTCCAACAATTTTTTATGTTGGCTACTGAATGGAACTAGGAATTCTGCCCTCATAAGTTCTCAGAAAATTCTATAAAATTAATCCTAGCCTCCTCTCACCAAACCCACAGAAACCCAAAAATGGTTTGGGTTGAATCCACCAACCTCGGTGACCCCCAACAAGTGCAAATTGCTCAATTTGGCCAAAAAACGCCCCACAGTTCAGATGCTGCTGAATTAGGCCAAAATATCCCTCCAAAAAATCCTCCCTAACTCTTGTCAATTCTCCCCTCAATCACCTAGCAGGTCCCAACTTGAATGCTCCCCAAATTCTGAATCTCTGCAAGTGCGCAGAAGCTACCAGTAAACCCCTACGCAAGCCCTAGAATAGACAAAATCAACCCTCTGAAATGAAACACTCTCACCCTTGCAAATCACCAAGGAAAAACTTGTTTTCCCTTAGGATAATTCTACGCAAATTCTTCGGCCAATACTTCACTAGTTTATAGCTTCTCTCAATCCCCACGAAATTCTTTTGTGCCCTTGGAGTAGCAAACACCAGATAAAAGGAACTTGTAAAATAGCTCCTCAATGATTCGGAATCAACTCCCCAAATTCCCTCCTTGGGTGACACTCCAAGTTCACCAAAGGAAGAGTTGGAATTTCCGCTTGGAAATTCCTTGTGCTGAACAACACAGTTGTCTTGGCTAAACAACTGAAGAGAACTAAGGTTTGAATTGTAAAATGACCAAGATGCCAAAAGTGAGGCCCTCAAGCTCTATTTATAATTTGTTGGCCTCTTCTCCCCTTGTGGTCCTCACTCTCTCTCTCTCCTAATTCGTACTTCCTTTTCTTTTCTCTCTCCTCCGAGAGTTCAAGTTCCCTCCTTGGGTTGAATTTCTCTTTCTTGTGGCCACCACATTCCACTAGAGCTGCAACTTTCCCTTTTTCTCCCAAGTCCCAAAACCAGAAATATCCCTCTTTCCAACATTGCCTCTAATGCGGCAAATAAAAATCAGGAACATCACAAATGTGTTGAACCCAATTCCATTTGTAGATCATAGATTCATGTCATTCAAGGGATTTATATCCATTTTTCATTGAATATAATCTAAAAAGAAGGAAAGTGCAAAGGAATTGTTTAACTATTACAAAAAAAAATTGGCAATTTCTCCCTCTTGAACACTTTGTCATCTTAGACATGGTGGTATTCTCTTGTATCTAACATCCTCTTGTAGGGCATACCCTAATGGCATAGATTTGATGTGGCACTTATAAATCCCTCCTAGTGTTGCTTTACTTTCATTTTCAACAATGTTAAGTTCTTCTTGTGGCATGCATATGTAGCCCTTGACGTATTAGCCCTTCATTGAATTTCCCTCTTGGATTCGCACAAATCTTTTGATCCCTCCATCACTTCACTTCCACTATACTACAAAAATATTGCTTTGCTACAGCTATCTTTTCACATCACCTTTGAACTCCATCGTTATAGCTTTAGTAATTCTAAGTTCCTAGGGATAAGCCCCTTGAATTGGAGATTAGTCAACCTAAATTGACAGGAAAGGTTCCTTAGGTGACAGTGGTGACTGTTCTAGTAGTCCCCTCTTGGGTTACATCATGTGGATTATGGATTTTATCTTTAAGTGTGAGTTGGGTAGGTAACAAAGCCGCTCAAACTCATTAGAGGCCAAGGATTGGAAAAAATGATGGTTGAAGGTAGCTTTGTTGCATTGAAGGAGGACACCAAAGAAGAAGAAAAATAAACTTGTTAGGTTAATGGCTTCTTCCATGTTGTCTTCTCTTCTTTTGCTCCACCTTTTGTTTCCTTTCTACCCAAGGTTTGATTTTGATATGCCCATTCTTTATTAAATTCTAGTTACCTTTTAAATTTTTATGTATACTTTCTAGTAGAGTTTCTTCATTATCGTGAATGCTACTCCTTTTTCAGGTAATCTGTTAAGCACTTATTCACAATAAAAAAACATAAACTGTGGACTCCAACTTTGGATTGCAGTTGTTGACAAGGAGAAACTCAGCCATAATATTTCAAGCCCGTTACAAGAATAGGTATGGTCCTCTTGATGCAGAGACTGTAGTTAGCATGGTAATCAAGCTACAAAATTTGTATACTTGATAAATTCCCTTTGACTGCTTTCACAAAAATATTCACTCTTTTATCTATCCAAGGGAAATGGAGTATAATGATAACGTTAATGTTTATAGCTTCCTGTCAAGAAAAGTATTTATAACCATGTATCAAGGAAACAAGTTCTTTAGTTGTCCGAAAGGAAATTAAAAAAAAAAATCAAGAAATTTATTCAAGGAATTAAATAATTTGCTTCATGCAAATAATAACCATGGGAACGTGATTATCCTGTAGTAAATCAGGGACCAGATATTGACTGTAACCATTTATGAAGAGCAACCAAAGGACATACCATGAAAATGAGAGCAGCCCAAACTTTGTTGTTCTGATGCTTCTTGAAAAGATATATCTCTCCTAGAGCTGTTATGATATTTGTAACATTCTTCAAAATTGTCAACATTGCAATATTTATATATTTCAAACTGCCAAAATATCAGCAATTAGTAAACAAAAATATATGGAAAGGTCACAAGCAAACTCAATTCAACAGAAGAGTTCAACGAGATAAATAGCAGCAACTGAACCTAGTAAGCTGTATTTTTCTTAATCATGTGTGTAAACGATCTACATGTTCTGTTATAACATTCAAATATTTACTGAAATAACAATATGAAATAATTTGAAACTGAGAATGGCTTTGAAAGTCAGGTAAAAGTTATTTATATGAGGCATATAAAGTTTTTAATATTTTTCTTGATTTTTGTTCTCTGTAGGTCTTTAACAACGAGGACAGTGTCATTTGTTGATTTTATAACTTTGGAAGGTCTTCTCCATAGGCTTGGTGTCTTGGCACGTAGGAGAAAGGTCTTCTTTAGGTCGTTGTTTGAGAGGAGCAACTAATATGATCTCCTTCCTAAGTTTTTAACTTAGAAAAAATACCTTGATTAATTATTTGATTAATGTTGACTTTGGCCTAATGTTTATGCAAGGATAAATATTAAATTATTTAAGTGACTTAGATCTAATCTCCACCGTGGACCTAAGAAGGCCAAAGATTTAATCTTATCCCCTTATCACTTTGGAGATTAGAGATCTGGCCTATGGAGAAATTATAAAGAGAACCTAGGGGAGAGGATGGAGACACACACAAGAGAAATTCAGAGAGAGACTTTCTGAAGAATTTGCATGAGTCATAGTGCAGATTTGGTGAGTGAGAGATTCACAGGCTGAAGAATTCAGAAAAAGTGGATAGCTGGGAGTTCAAGTGAGTACAATCTGACCAAAAATTGTTTCGCCGGATTTCCACCAAAATCTCCGAAATGTAGAACAGTTAAACAACACTGTTTTTAAATATTAATGATAAAAGTATATCACTGGATGTAGACAAACAAGGTCAAATTCATAGGGGGCTATGATTCCACAAGACACGGGGGGGCAAGTGAGGCTAGACCAACTTATTTTATTAAACCCATCTTGGAATTTGTTGAAGAAAGGAGTTACATGAGCTTCTTGGGGAAGCCACATGGTACATTGTGAGAATTCATATATTAACCATATTTTTTATGGTAGATGGGAGATTTTCCTCATTCTTTCTTTCTCATTCATTCTTCTTCTTGGATCTTGGAGAGAAGAAAAGGTTTCCACTGTACACAGCCATTGCTAGTTGGCTGAAGACTGGTTATTTCCAGCAGTGTAAAGACGCCTGTGTGCATGGAAGCATAGGCATTTTGCGGAAAAAACTATCCATGGCTGAGAATCTCTAGAGCTTCCAGTTTTGAAATTTCCTAGCTATTCTGTACTGGAAGCCTAGAAAGAAGTGGAATAGCCTAAGGGACTGCATTGTAGAGAAGGGATTCTTTCTTTGAGCTGTGCAGATTTAAGGGGAAAGAGACTCGGTAAGTTGGGATTAAAATGTGATTGAACAGATTGTAACAGCATGTAAACTTGACTGTCTCTGAGAGACTAGAATTGGCCTAGGCACCTCTCCTTATTGTTAAAATTTCTGTTTTCCCACCCCGGTTTTCAGTTTCCCCTTATTTCTCCCATGTAGTTAAATGTCCTTTCCCATAACCATACATTCAACAAGCTGGAAAAATAATTTTTGCTGAAAACACAAATTCTGGAAAATTTACAGAATGCTGGAAATTGCAGAAATAAAAATCAGCAGTAATAAACAGCGATAAAAACACATTAAAACACTGATATTTTTGGTCAACGTGACCCTGGAAAAACCCCCTACAACTCTTGGGGAAAACCAGTTTGAGAGCTCTTCTTTATTTCTGAAAAATACCTTTTTACAGCAAGAAAATTTCAGCAAAAATTACAGCAAAATAATTTTTCCAGCAAGCAAACTTATCTGTTTTCAGCCCAACAGACCACCTGGAAACTTTGCTGTACGCGCGGTACGGACCGTACGGATGTACGGAGTCCGGACTGTACGGACGTACGGACTGTACAACTGTACGGACTGTACGGACGACCATACGGACTGTACGAACAGACCTCGACTTTTGTGCCGAAAATCAGTTCCTCGATATTCGTGCCCAAAATCAGTTTTTCTCAGTTTTCAACAAAAAAAAATCAGTTTTTTCTGCTTGTTCTTGCTGCTGTGCTGCTTGTCTTTCTGCTGTTCTGATTTTGCTGAAGAGCTGCCTGGTATGTGTGCCAAACTGCTGCCTCTTTCTCCTTCTTGTCCAGAAATCTCCCTTGCTCCCTTGCTCTCCTTCTCCCAATCTGCTCATGAAAGAATGAATGATCTTTTCCTCCTTTTCCTCCTTTAATATAACTCCAAATGACTTTTGGGTGATCTCTAAATCCAATGGCTGAAATAGATTTAGATCAATGGCTGAGATTAAATGCATATTTAAATCTCACTTTCTATTTTTTAATTCACCCACTTTAATAAAGACCCACTTAGTCATTTATTTCCAAAGTCACTTTTCCTTTCTAATTTTCATTGACTTTATAAAAGTCACTTTAAAATTAGACTTAGTAACTTTATCACTTAAAGTCACTTTTAAATTAGATTTTAACTTTATAAAAGTTATAAAGTCACTTTTAGGAGAAAAATTAAAATCTTTTGGACACTTTTCCCTAGGCCAAAGATCAAAGCCTAAGGGAACCACCTGTTCTCCGGTACCAAATTTCAATAGCACTCATAATTGAGGACATCCCACATTGTAGAAGATTTAAGAGGTTCCAAACCCTAGATCTAAGGTTGCATTGCATATTTTGAGGGTGACTTGGCTTTAGGAGCAATTATCTTTTGACAAAGAGGTCAATTTTTTCTAGTTCAATGCCATTAGATGCATAATGGTTGTCAGATTTCCAAATTGTGGTTATAATTAAAATTCTAGCAAAATTGATATAATTATGGTGCTTTTAAAATTTGTTTTGGGAAAATTTCCACGGCAATTTGACCACTTGTTTGAAGAATGCCCCACATATTTTGCTTGATCTTTTTGGTTATATTGGGAGTCCATTAGTATATATGCCAATGGTGAAGAGCACCATAGCTCTTAGGCCACATAGCCCATGTTTTCATTGGATGCCATCCACTCTTGGGAGCTTCTACTCATTGCTTGTTTGGACATTTCACCTTGGAGAGCTACACATCCACTTTGGAGGAGATCTAGGAGGCTTTCATTGCCTACGTGGGATAGTTGGTTGTGGATTTATCCATTTGGAGGATGGATGATGCACTTTTGACTCATTTTCTTCCATCTTTGATTAAGATGTCCCACTTTCTTGGGCCTATTTTTGTTGGAGACTTCTACATGTAGCCTGACCACTTCATTATTTTATGTATTGTTGACAAATTAGTTGAAGGAAATATTTCTTTACTCCTCCCTATGTTAGATCTAGGCTCTTCACATAGATATTATTATTTTATTGTAAAGGAAGTTGAACTAGACTCTATATCAATAGTAGTCATTTGTGCTCGTGGTTGGGTTTTTGGAGCTTCCATTCTTTGGACCTTTATTGATATATCTTTCTTGGAGCATATTTGATGTATAAGGGCTCTTTCTTTATGGAATTAGGTGTCAATTCTTGAAGCTCTTTTATCTTAGTTTCTATTTGGTGCATAAAGCTTTCTTGTGAATGCTTTCTACAAGCTAACAAGATTGATCCATTGAAGGGTAAGGCTCTTTCTTTATGGAATTAGGTGTCAATTCTTGAAGCTCTTTTATCTTAGTTTCTATTTGGTGCATAAAGCTTTCTTGTGAATGCTTTCTACAAGCTAACAAGATTGATCCATTGAAGGGTAAGGCTCTTTCTTTATGGAATTAGGTGTCAATTCTTGAAGCTCTTTTATCTTAGTTTCTATTTGGTGCATAAAGCTTTCTTGTGAATGCTTTCTACAAGCTAACAAGATTGATCCATTGAAGGGTAAGGCTCTTTCTTTATGGAATTAGGTGTCAATTCTTGAAGCTCTTTTATCTTAGTTTCTATTTGGTGCATAAAGCTTTCTTGTGAATGCTTTCTACAAGCTAACAAGATTGATCCATTGAAGGGTAAGGCTCTTTCTTTATGGAATTAGGTGTCAATTCTTGAAGCTCTTTTATCTTAGTTTCTATTTGGTGCATAAAGCTTTCTTGTGAATGCTTTCTACAAGCTAACAAGATTGATCCATTGAAGGGTAAAATCTATCCCTTGAAAGGAAGATGTTTGGTTTTTTCGTTAGTATAGTAATTATTTGATTCCTTGGTTTTTCTATCCATCTAGCAACAAGCCATAGTTGATCTTGTTGGTAAAGGTGTTCCCTTGAGGACCACTTTTTGTAGGGCCTTGGTCTTCATTGTTTATCTTGATTAGATAACAAAATATTTTGTTTGTTGGCTCTAATCTCCTCATTCTGATCTTTAAATAAAATAGATAATTCTGAAGAGTAGTTTTCTTGACCCCATAAACCTCCTTTGATTCACCTTGACTCCATTACTCTTGTTGGATTTGGCACTAATCTCTACTTCCTTCCATTAGCTATTTTCTGTCATAAAAATACCAAAAAACATTGTTTTACTAAAGCTGCTCTTACTTTAACTTGTACCTCCTTGCTTCCCTTCAGTGATCGTACTAGGGATACTCACCTTGAGCTAGAAGAGAGCTTATCTGAAGTGAAGAGGATAGAATACTTTGATTACAATGGTGACCATTCTAGTAATTCTCTCTTGGGTTGTGCCTTGTGGATTAGGGTTTTTATCATTAAGTACCCATGATCACTTACTAATTATCAAGCTCAAAGAACTACTGTAAATTTGTCATGCAATAAATTGAAAGAAGATTTTCAATTAAATTATGAATATACTAAACATTATTCAAGTACAGTGCATGGCCTAAAGGCATATGGGAAGAGACAAATCTCACATTGGTAACTATACTAACATTATTATCCAACTCTAGTTGTATGTCATACTCTTGTTCTTGAAACTCGTAGAAAGCCTTCTTTTTGAAGGTCATGTATTTGGATGCTACACTATCCAAATACCACCCTACAATAGAAACAATGTTAGTGGAGAGGAATGACATTGCAGAGAAAGTTTTCTTAAGTCTGTATGCTAACTCATTCACTTCGACTGAAGCTTCTCAATCCCTGCATACTCCTTTTGTTAATATTTGGCCTTCTTTCTTTCAAGACACCAAGATGTATAATCTCCAATCCTTTGGCACTTGAAACACTTTATGTGACTTAAACCTTTCTTCCCTTGGTTTGGACAACCTAAATCTTTCTCCTTCCACCTTTGACCTCTGTGCTGTCTCTCACACGTGTGGCTCGATTCTGCCTCTGAGCAAGTCGTCTAGCTTGTCTCTATTGTTGGAAGTGACTCTCCAACCCTCTGGAAGATTTCCTAGCCTCTGGAAACTGAATGGACCTCCTCCTTAGCTAAATCAAACTGCTCTGCGTCAGCTTCCCGATCACTGCCCCTGCCCCTCACTCATTGCTTCGATCTCTGACCCTTCGACAACTGACTGTTGCTACTTTGGAATTCGATCTGCCAAGAAAATCGAACTTTTGGTGTTTTCAAGTGTGTGTCTTCTCCAAGTGCCATTGACTTCTTTTTATAATCCTCTGTTGGGACTCCAACGACCAAGATTAAATCTTAATCAAGGGATAGGATCATCTTGAAGTCGATCCGTGTGAATTTCTAGACTATTCTCACCTTATCTCAATTAATACTGATTAATTAACCATATTCCCTAAGTTTAGATTTAGGAAATATTAAAAAATGGTTAATAATCTAATTGAGACACTTCTAGGTGGAATTTCTGGAAACGATTTGTGCATTTTGGAGATCTCATGTATTCTAGCCTCGCCACCAAATTTCGTGGCTAGAACACATCCGATGCTACAAAAACTAACATTGAAAGTGGTCTTTGGCAATACAAACTTACATTTGTCAAGTAGAAGATGTGACTTTGACTATTGAGGAGGTCGAGCTTAGCAACATTGGTAAGAGTGGCAATGGCCCATTTTAGAAAAGATGGCAACAATGAATTATTAGGATCGTTGTCATCATCATCATCCAACATCAACAA
This sequence comes from Pinus taeda, assembly GCA_000404065.3. Lineage (NCBI taxonomy): Eukaryota > Viridiplantae > Streptophyta > Pinopsida > Pinales > Pinaceae > Pinus > Pinus taeda. The sequence goes on from APFE031737282.1 coordinate 66,669, forward strand.
CTCATAGTAGAATCCATCATCATTGAATTGGATATCACTATGTTGCACATCTGGAGATGGTCCATCACTAGGTTGCACATCTAGAGAGAGTTCATCATTGGTCTACTCATAGGAAGAGGGATCATCATTGGATCCCTTATTGAGAAAGGGCTTATCAATAGGTTACATATCCTTGCTAATAAACGAATGGTTGGAAGAGATATTCATATTAGAAGAGGGGCTAACTATCCGTGTCTATAGAGCGAAGATTGGAAGAGATCATAATATTAGAAGAGGGGCTAGCTGAGAGAGTAGACCCATGTGTCCTTGTTGGATGTCGAAAAGAAGAGCTTGAACAGGTGCCCATGGGTGCATCAATACTTGATGAAGATGTGATAAGATCTACTGCAACAAGGTGCTAAAGAAGAGACATGTTTTATTGAAACATGTTAATAATAATCATTGGAAAAAAATGATGGAATAAATTGTGGTGGACCATGAGGATAAGCTCGTTAGAAATAGCCTCGTGATGCTTGATCACACGGTGAGTGATGAGGTCCTAAAGATGATGTACCCTTGAAAAGATTCACTGAAGGTAAACTTGTTGGCATTATGATACAGGTGTTGTCCTTGATGGGAACTCACTCAGAGGCTTGATACAGGTGATGGCAACTTAATCAGATGACAGATCAGAATGCAGCAGGTCAAGGGAGAGGTATATGCAGGTTGACCATGATGAAAGTGCGTATATACAGGGGTTAGCAGAGCAAAAGGTGCGTATACGTATACATGCAGGTTCACAGAAGGAAAAGTGCGTACATGGTTTTGGTCCATGGTATTTTGGTATTGGTCCATGGTATTTGGTTCGAAATGACGACCCCAGGTATTGGGTCCATGGTATTGTTTCTACATGGTTTTGGACCATGGTATTGAGAGAAGCCTAACCTATATAAGGAGAAGATTATTAGGCAAAATGGGGGGCAAGGAATGGATGTCTGACGAAGTGGGAAGATTTAGTCTTGCTGGTTATCTGTTTGTGCTGCTTGGCTTGGGTTGGATATAACAACGAAGGTATAAGTAATTTATCTTTAGATCTGTACGCGGGTTGTCTCTGGTGAAAGCGCGTATACACGCGGTTTTGATATAGTCAAGTAGCGTATGCATTATGAGATTTGGTGTTTCAGGTTGCTGTTGATTCAAGTGGTTGTTGCAGAGTTCTGGGCTCTGGTTTGCGTTATGTGTTTTTGATGACAGGGTTTCAGTGATTCAGTATTGGGTGATTTAGAGATTTATGATACAAGTATAAGTTGATGATTGTATTGCAGCAGTGATTGTTTTGTACTTATGGATCCATTCTGAAAATTGATGAAACGTGGTCCCTGAAGAAAAGAAGGTTGCAG
>APFE031737286.1:0-15978 GCA_000404065.3 Pinus taeda
AATCCATTGCCCAATGGCCCAAACTCTTCTGTAAATTATACCTCAGCTCTGTTTGAATTCACCAACCAACCAAACTCAAACAAAATCAACACACCATAACTAGCCTAAAATCATCCACCAACAAGGCTAAATCATAAAGAGAGAGCCCTCTCTGGTTGCAGGTAGGCTAGGACCTGTAACTAAAAGATTGGTTAGTGGTTACCTCGGCCGTATTCCCTTTAGGAAACAGGGAAAAACCTGAGTGATAACATCTTTGGCGACTCCACTGGGGACTTTTTTTCAAATTACCACCTGAAAAGAAGCAGCTTCCTGTTTAACCTTCTCATAGAATACCAAGGAGACAAAACTCAGAAGCTGGCTCCAAAGAAGAAATCTCGTTACACTAGGTCCAACCCTGACCCTAATCCCCCAGCTGTCTTTGAAAACCCCAATTTAATCCCCAAGATCTTGAAGAAACAAGAGCAGCTAGGAGAGCTCTCAGACTCAGATACAGAACCAATTCAGCAGAGCTATATTCCTACTCCTGTCAAAGCATCAGTTTATCCTCACATAACCCCCACTTATCCTAGTTCCTCATCCACTTCCCAAGGTAGTTTCCCTACTCCTCCATCCCCAACAAACCTTACTCCTATTATACCTGTTGTTCCAGCTGTTCCACTCCTTCTCGCTGTCCCTTTTATCCCTGCAAATATGGCTAACAGATATGCTCCTTTACACCTTCCTGCAAATCTAGGGGCTATGCCCCAAGACTATCAAAGAAAGATCACTTACTTTGATTGTACTGGCACTTATACAGCCCAACAACACACCAAGAGAATGCAGGACTACTTTGAGAACTATGAAATAGATGATGAAGATGTAAGAATGAAAATTTTTGTACAAAGTTTAACAGGGGATGTAAGGAACTGGTTCAGGTATTTAGCTGCAAATTCTATACTCAATCCTGATGCCTTATACCTAAGTTTTTTAAACAGATGGGAAAAGATAAAAGACCCTCTACACATACTAACAGAGTATGATAACTTGAAAAGAGGTCCACAAGAAATAGTTCAAGATTACTGTGTTAGGTTCAACAATGTATACAACGCCATTCCTCAGAACCTAAGACCTCCACCTGATCAAATTCCCTGATCAAATTCCCTGATGGATTTGATTCAGATATGGCATATCAATTAAGAGAAAGAGCACCTCCAAGTCTTGCAGACATGTAGAATATAGCTGTAAGTGTGGAGGCAAACCTGATTTCCAAGAGAACCAGAGCAAAAAATGAGAGAAGAACAACATTTAAAGAGGAACCCTCAACCTTTGACCAAAATCTAGATGCAATCATGAAGGGTATGGAGAGGTTGGGGGATAGAGTTGAGACCATGGAGAGAAAGTCCTCTTGGGAAGGTAAAACAAGCAACACTACTAGGAATCCCAATTTTAGAAAAAACCAAAACCCAAATGTTGGGAGGACTGGTCGTGATCAGAATATCAGACCTCCATTTCAAGAAAAATATGCAGAGGCCTCAACCGCTAGTGAACAAATAGAAGATCCCCACATCAATCTAATGGGTTTGGACAGTGAACAACAAGTATTCTTAACACAAGATGATCAACAAGCCCAAGAATACAAACAATTCCAAGCAAAATATGGTGAGTCATTTGATTTCAGAGAAGGGTATGACACAACAGTCTATAAAGTACACAAACAATACAAGTTAAGAAGTAGAACCATAGATGTACCTGAGAATACCAAACAAACAGCGACCAAACTGCTCAAAAAATCTAGTGATAAAGTTGTCTTAACAGAGTCCTCAGATAAAAAACTCCAAAGGGAGGTCATAGTGGAAGATGTATCTGATATACAGCCTCCAGTAAAACCTACATCTACACCCTTTCTTCCAACAGAAATCTTGGGTAGGCCTCTAGAAAACAGACCTAATTCGGACTTACCCCAAAACGGTGTACCTGACCAGGACAAGGTCACCCAAAATTCGGTAGAAAAGGAAAAACTTGTTGCTCACAATATAAAAGTTCAGATGGAAAAGCCTTTCAATCTTGAAACAGAAATTGGCAAACTGAAAATAGAATTTCCTCTTTCTGGACTAGCCAAACATGAGGTCTTCAGACAACAAATCAATAGATCATTACAGGTACCAGAAAATAGGGATGCAGTTAATATTCTGGATGATCAACCAGAGCTGATTTTTAGCTCAGAAGTCAATGGCAAATCAGTGGATGGAGGTACCCCTCCATTTTATGTGAGCCTAAACATCCATGACAAGGTGCTACAAAATGCCATGTTTGACTCAGGGGCCTCGCATAACCTAATGCCCAAATCAGTAATGGAAAAACTTGACCTATACATCACCAGACCCTATAAAGATTTGTTTTCATTTGATTCTAGCCAGGTGAGATGTTTAGGCCTAATCAAAGACCTTTGTGTATCCCTAGTCCAATATCTAGCCAAAACAATTTTAATGGATGTGGTAGTAGCTGACATTCCACCTAAATATGGTATGCTCTTATCAAGATCATGGGGTTCCAAACTCCAAGGATCTCTGCAACTAGACATGTCATATGCCACAATTTCAGTCTTTGGCCAGCCAAAGAGATTATACCGAGAAACACTAATGAAATATGTGGTCAACAGTCAGGAGAAGCCCCAAAACTTCCCAATCTACTCCATTCATTCAGACATGGACTCATTCATACTGTACAATGCTGATATGTGTCCCAAAATTGAGGTCAAGCTCCTAAAAACAACAGAAACGAGGCACATAAATGTCTACTGCTCAAGATCGAAAGATCACTGATGTGAGCAAACCTACACATTCTGCTGATAATATATCACAAGAATCACCAAAACTAGACCATCCCACTGAACAAATCTGTAAATCCATGGAAATAAACATTGATCAAGAGATCTTGTGGTGTTTAGAATTTGATGGGTCACTAAACAAGCTAGGAGTAGGAGCAGGGGTTTGGATACACAATACTCAAAATGACCATGCTCTAGGTCATGCATTTAGGCTTAACTTCAGATGTACAAACAACATGGCCGAATATGAAGCCCTTTTTCTAGGTCTCAAACTGATTAAGAGTCTTGGAGTGAACAAAGTTTCCATATTGGGTGATTCAGACCTAATTATACAACAGATAAAGGGAACTTTTGTCACAAATGATCCCAGTCTAAGGTCTTATACGATAGCAGTAACAGACTTGCTCAGCAACTTCTTGGAATATCAGCTCACCAAAATACCTAGGAGCCACAACTTTCATACTCATAGTTTGGCAACTTTTGCAAGCACCTGTAAACTTCCTTTTGGGCCTAACCACCAGTTGACTGCTGAGATTAAACACAGGCCTTCTGTCCCAGACAATGTAGATAATTGGCAAGTATTTGAGAATGATACTTAGATAAATAATTTTTTGACCATGAAGGAGGAATTCTCAAACTTAAACATAGACACAAGCATTAGGGATGATCAACACCAAATTGATGAACTGAACACAAGTATATCAGCTGAAACAACTAATCTGATATTACATCCTACAACCTTTGACTCTGCCAATTTACAGAAGCTAAAATTAGCAGATCTTGATGAAATTATTGAAGAAGAAACTGAAGTAATTCAACTAAAGGATAATTTCTTGCCCACAGGTCTTACTCCTTTAGAAGACATTTTTGATTCAAATGATCTCCCTAAGAAACCAAAGATGCAACCCATCAGTGCAGAAATTGAGGAGTGTAATATTGGGACCACTGAAAATCCCAAAATGGTCAAGCTTTCTAGAACCTTACCTCCTGATAATAAATCAGAATATATTAAATTGTTCAAAGAGTTTCAAGATGTGTTTGCTTGGAGTTATGAGAACCTTAAATCCTATGATACTACCGTTATCCAACACACCATACCCCTGAAAGAAAACCAGAAACCTTTTAAATAGAAATTGAGAAGAGTGAATCCAGTCCTTCTTCCCCTAATTGAAAAGGAAGTAAAACGAATGTATGAAGCTGGAACCACTGCACCTATAAGATTTTCTGAATGGATTTCTAACCTTGTACCTACAATAAAGAAAACTGGGGAGATAAGACTTTGTGTTGATCTGAGAAATTTGAACAAAGTATCTCTCAAAGACCACTACCCCTTGCCAAAAATGGATCACATCTTACAAAGTGTAGTGGGAGCTTCAAGGATCTCACTACTGGATGGCTTCTTAGGATTCATTCAAATTTTAGTTCACCCAGATGGTCAAGATAAAACAACTTTCACCACACCTTGGGGAACTTTCAAATATGTCAAAAATGCCTTTTGGACTCAAGAATGTTGGAGCCACATTTCAGAGGGAAATGGACATAGCCTTTGCTAACGAAATCCATGATTTCTTAGTCATATACATTAATGATCTAACAACCTTCTCAAAATCAGACCAAGAACATTTAAAACACCTCAGAGAAGTGTTATTAATTTGCAAAAAGTATGGCATTTCTTTGAACCCAAAGAAATCACTATTTGGCCTGGAAGAAGGAAAACTCCTAGGCCATATAATTTCAAAAGATGGCATAAGAATTGACCCTGATAGGATTCAAGGTATACTTCAGGTCCCTCATCCAAGAAACATCAAATAATTACAAGCCTTTTTAGGGAAGATTAATTTCCTGAGAAGATTTATTCCTAACTTGGCTGAGCTGATAATATTGTTGAACAATATGCTCAAGAAAGATGCCTAAGTCAAATGGACAGGTTAAGCCAAACAAGATTTTGAAGAAATCAAGATAGCTTTAATAAAAACACCTGTTCTTACAAGCCCCAGATTTGATAGATATTTTATAATCTTCTCCTTTGCGTCTGACCATACAATTACTGCTATCTTACTGCAAAAAGATGACTTGGGTTGTGAAAAACCTATTGCCTTTTTCAGTAGAGCCCTTAGGGATGCCCCACTCAAATAGCAGATCATGGAAAATCAAGCATATGCACTTGTCAAAGCCATAAAGGATTTCAGAGTTTATATCTTATACTCTCACATAGTTGCATATGTGCCCAATGCAGTGGTCAAAGACATTTTAAATCAAGAAGGAATTGAAGGTAAGAGGGGCAAATGGATTTCCATCATTCTGGAATATGATATAGAAATCAAACCAACAAAACTTATAAAAGGACAAGGGCTAGCTAAACTAATGACTGAAACTAATTCCCAAGCCCTTGACATCAATGAACTGGATAACAAACAGGAGATGGTGACTCCACAGATCAATCAAGCCCTTTTACAATTGCCTTGGTATGCTGACATATGTTTTGTATTATTAAACCTGCAAGCTCCTCCAGGGTTATCCAGAACCAAAAAGAGATTTCTAAAAATGAAAGCTTCAAAATTTTGTATAATAGATAATGTTTTATTTTGGAAAAATCATGAAGGTGTCCTTCTTAACTGCCTAACTTCAGAGGAAGCTGATAAAGTCCTTAGATAATTTCATGCAGGAGATTGTGGAGGGCACTTATATTGGAAATTCACAGCTGATAAAACCCTGAGGGCTGGCTTTTATTGGCCCTCCCTGTTTGTTGATTCAAAAAAGGTTGTGATGACATGTCATAAATGTCAGATCTTTGAAGGGAAGAAAAAGTTGCTTCCCTTACCCCTCAATCCCATCTCAACTGAAAAACCATTTCAACAATGGGGCTTAGACTTCATTGGGGAAATTCACCCTTCATCCTCAGGCCAGCATAGATGGATCCTGACAGCTACTGATTACTTCACCAAATGGATAGAGGCCATACCTTGCAGACAAGCAAATGACTCAATTATCAAACAATTCCTAGAAACCAATATCTTGTCTAGATTTGGCTACCCAGAGAAAATCATAACAGACAATGTAGCTGCCTTTAAATCCAAAAGAATGATCAGCTTCTGTCACAAATATCACATCACCCTAGGTCATTCAACAACCTATTACCCTCAAGGAAATGGCCTAGCTGAGTCCTCCAATAAAAGCCTAATTAACATCATCAAAAAGGTCTTGGAGGAGAACAAAAAGAATTGGCATAAGAAGCTGGTAAATGCACTATGGGCATATAGGTTGACCACTAAAAGATCTATTGGTACTAGCCGATATGAATTGGTGTATGGCCTGGAAGCTGTGTTCCCATCATCTCTCGGGGTCCCTGTGATCAAATTGTTGCAGGAAATACAAGCTAAACCCAATGATATCCATAGGAGGATCAATCAAACAATTCACTTACAGCAAACAAGGGAAGAAGTGTATCAGAGAACCTAGGTTTTACAAGAGAAGCTGAAAAAGGTATTTGACAAAAGAACAAAAGCTGAAGACTTTTTCATAGGAAACAAAGTATTGAAATGGGACTCTAGGAGGGAAGACAAAGGGAAACATGGCAAATTTGACTTTCTGTGGAAAGTGTTAGTGTCAGTCTTTCTAGCCTTCCTCCAGTGATCAAATATTCTCTTATAATGTGGTCTCAAAGTGTCAAGGTCAAATTTTGTCATTTCAAAGAGTCTTCAAGAAAAATTTGGTCACTAGGCATTAGGTCTAGGGTTTGTTTTCACTCCTTCTAAAGTTGTCCAAATGTCGGTCTATGTCACTATTTAGCTGAGTCCATCATCATTCATAGGGTTGTCATTATCATGTCAATGTCTAATGAGTCATTTTACACCTTGTTCATGCTTCAGTTGCACCTAGGTAAGGTCATTTCTGTCTCCCAGGGTTTCGAAGGCAATTTCTCTTTGAATGGCCAAATCATCAGCAAAACTTGTATCCAGATGTTCATACACCTTTCCCTATCCTTAATGTACCTTATTAAAAACTTCCCATCACTGAGATCCCCCAGATTCCTCATTTTTGCACAAACCCTAGTTTCTTGCTACAACTTGGCAATTTTCTAGGTTGGGCCTCTGTTTTCCCCTTTTGGACCCCTTCCCCTCACTCGATCTCTGAGATTCCACTTTCCCCTACTTCCTAACATCCCTCCCTACTTCCAAAAATTTCCCCAAGAATATAGAAGCCCCTTATCCCCTTCATTTCACTTCATTTCGACAAACTCCCTTGTTTCACACATCGGGATAAGTTTCACTCAAAAGGTGTTTTAGAGCAATCACAGATTAATTTTGGAAACCTAAGAGAGGTATTTGTCCGAAACAGGCCAAATAAGAAAAACCTCCTTCACTTTTTACACAAGTGTCATGGTTTTAGAGAAATGTCAAAAATATCGTTGCCTCAGGAGAATCAAATGCACCTCTGAAGTGACCTTGGGAAAATCAAGTTGTATCCTAGCTTGGTTGGCCAAATGACTTTCTTGATGCATAAAATGATAACTAGACACAATTATATTTCGAATGAGCTATCATGAGATCAATTTGGAGTTGAGGAAGGCATTCAAAAGCTGACTGCAATAACACTCTGCCTTGAGGCAGCCTCATTTGGCACATTTTGAGCAGTATTAGGAGATTTGATTTTTGACAAGGAAAATGAATTTTAAATTGAAAAAGTCTACTTGGGTTGGAACGTAGACTTAGAGACCTTTCCAACGAGCTATCCTGTGCCCAATTTTGACACCGGGAAGGCCTCCCAAAAGCATCTGAAAGTCGCGCTACGCGTAGGGCTCAAGCGCACTACGCGTTGGGGTTTTGGCTCAACACGTAGCGCGCCGTGCGCTACCCTTAAGTTCGGGAGGTCCATTTCAAGAAAGGTTTGAATTTTTGGATTTTTCATGACAAAATACACTTGCTCAGCCATGGCCAAGAAATTTCATGGAGATTTGAGCCACCAAAAGGTCAAAAAACAAGCAAAAAATGACCTTCTGCCACTTTTTGGACACACAGGAAGAAGTCTTGGGAGATTGCAATTTTGGAGGGGCAAATGGCCACCAAATTGAAAAATTCCACTTGGGCTGGAAATTAGACCTCCAGGCCTTTCCAACAAGCCCACTTGTGCCATGCTGGGAAGTGCCTCAAAACTGGCCTGAAAGGCGCGCTATGTCTTGGGAAAATTTGCCAGTTTTGCGCCTTCAGCTCAGGAAAACGCAACATTGACTAGTTTTTACTTTTTGGTGGGATTTTTCATCCTCTTTGATGTAATTTCATGATTGACATGGAAATTTTTACCTATTCTAGAAGATTCATTCATAAAATGGCAAAAAATTAATGAATGAATTGGTTTCCAAGTTTATAGAGGCAAGTTGTTTTGATTGCCTAGTTTGTAGTGCTCAGTTTAGAATTGGTTGAAACAGCTCCTAGAAGGAGGAGCTCGCCCCATAGAGATTAGGGAATGGTTTGACTTGGTCTATATATGTAATTTTTCATTCAGCAGTAGAGTTTGGACTCTTGGGATAACTTTGAGACTATATTGTACATATCTTATCAGCATTTTTGGCAAAGGAAAGACCAGGGTTTTGCAGCACTATTTGGGATCCATGTGGCTTTATGTCTTTATGGTGTGTTTCTCTCAGTACTTGTAAGTTGTGTATGTGCATCATCATCTCTATTGAATCTTCTCTTATTAAGCAAAATGAAGTGTTAATGTAGAATCCATGAAATTGCTATGCTCTGCCTTTAAATTTGTTTAATATTCTATGTTTTCTTCAGTTTAAGGAGAATCCTTGAGACCCCTTGCTCTCCTTAGCCTCTCACCGGTATGATCTATCCATCTCACTCGCTTCAAGGCATCAAAAAAATTTCCTATCTTGCCCCAAGTGGACCTCTGCAAAAATTGTGCCTCATCCCCGCACCCAAATTTGCCTTTCCCTTGATTTCAACAAAATTATAAAAAATCAATCCTAAACTCTTTGTACTTAATACCTAGCCTAAAATCAGTCATCAATTCGGTCATCTCGAGCCTTTTCGAATATCTTTTGCCAAGTTTTACCCGGAGAGAGCCCTCTCCTGTCCTCGTAGGGCTAGCTACGAGGCTGAGCGTGGTTTGATGTGGCCTTGAGTCTTGCCTTATTTCAGCCTAAGGTGGATTTGAGTGCTAAAAGAAAGGACCATTTGTAATTCAGGCTGTGTAAGGCAATAACACCTTTTTTCTAAAGAGTCTGGATGAGTCAAATAATGATGAAGGCCCAGTAAATGGGAGAATGCTCAAGCACTATTATGATCCATGCGCATAGTACAGTCACACATTGTACATAAATATCTATATTTCCAACATTTTTCATTTTACAGTAGATAGATAAAAGAACAACTACAACAGATTTTGAAGAATGATCAGCAAAACTATATCAAAGATTACATAGATGCTTGAAAAGCTCCACAAACAAATTTGAGGAAGGTCTACAGAACAAAGAACCAATGATAAGCAGTGACACAGGTCAGCAAGACACAAAGTGGTAGTTCTTGAACAAATAAGGCCATATGACCTATTGTTCTTGGCTTTCCCCAAGAAAATCCATCCCCAAGTGGATCCACTGTTAGGTTCCTATACCAATAGGTTTCATCTTTCATGATTGACAGTGGAAGGGCTAAATATGTTCATCATTGCAGGCTGCAAAGGTTCCATATTTTGTGTACATACTAGGAAAATTAAAAATGAAAAGAGAGTATGCCTTAAAAGAATAATCAAAAGGCAAGAAAATCAAATGGTTAAAAGAAAAGTGAAAATGAACCCCAAACTAAAGACCAGGAAAGTGGCTAGTCAAAATGCCACTACTATCTTTTAGCAGTGTCACAGTCTACAAATACTGACGCTAATCATACTTGATGGATGGCCCAACAGTCTAATATGGACCATGCAATGTTTAAATTGCCTGTTGCAGAATAGAGAATGTTTCCTGTCCAAACAGCTCAAGCTTGGCAGATGACTACCTAGGTAGAGAAATGAGGGAGCCCAACTGCCTAATCTGGGTCCTTGGAAGAAATAAGGGTAGATTTAGATAGGAGGGCAGTCAAAAGAAAAAGAGAACAATCAGGGTATGCTAATTCAAGCTTAAAGTGAAGAAAAAATGTTAGGATTACTAGGTTGGGTAAGTAGTGTAAGGTTGCAGAAATGAAGGGCCATCATCAATTGGCTTATCAAGTGCAAGACTTATTCCATTCAGGGTATTGACATCATATCAAAGGTTTGAGGACATAACATTGGAAGCATGTCTAATTTTCCCCTTTTTCCCCCAAACATAATTTACTAACATCCCCAAGGACCTTGAGATCTGCTCAAGTGTCCTGTTCCACTTCATTTCATGACAGAGTACCAGGTCAAACCATGAAGTTTAGTCAAGAGAAAGAAGCCACATTTTTTGTGTAAAAATCTTTACTCTCATTTCCCTCATCTTCCATTCCTAAGTTTTACTTCTTAAAACTTAGTCTTTTCCCCAACATTCACCTCACAAATGTCATATTAACAACTGATGTATTATTTAGCTCCCTAAGCAAAATTCCCTAAAAGTCTATATAAATACCCTCCCCCTAGCACTATAGCTATACAGCCCTCTCTTGGGGAATATTAAGCCATCAGGGGTTAATATTAACCCTCTTTCACCCTAAAACTATGGGTTTTTATTAAAACTTTGGTTAAAAAATAATAAACCATAGTCCCCGCCCTCATTAACCCTTCCTACCCCTTTTCTGCGAAAAAGTTTGTGTTTGTAATGTTTTTTAATTAAAAAATTATTAAACTAACCCGCTACCCTATGTCAAAAACCCACCGCACGCGCATTATATTTAAAATAATTAATTTAATCGGTGGGTCCCCCTGTCTTAACGTGCCATCGTATCGCTCTCCCTGCCAACCATCCAATCATGAATGACGCGATCCAACGATGGGCGGTCGATTTCACAGGACAGATGCCCGATGTTTTGCATCCGGGGGATTGGCGGTTTTACCGGCGTACCCCCGCCACGCGTCGGCTTCCCGCAGTGTTCGGAGCGCTACCCCCTCATACCACTTACCCCCCTGGGGTGCTCCGGGGAATCCTCTTACCACCTATCCCCTCTCGCTGACTTCACACCCCCGTCAGCGTGACATCACCCCCTCGTCCGCCACCACTGCTCCACGTTGCCTCCACGTCGGCCATCCACCCGCCTACCGTGCCACCCTGTCACCGCCACCTGGCCACCCACGTCAGCCACCACATCACCCTGCCGTACCTGGACCCACCGATGACGTCATGCTAACGTCATCACCAAAAAGGCGCCAAAGGGCCAAAATTGCATAAAAAGTCGGGAAATGACCATTTTATGTCATTTTAACTTACTGTTTGCGGAGCGTTGTGCATGCGAAAGACGTCGATTGCGGCCAAAATAGAGAATTCGTCCACCAAAGTTGCTGCCGCCCTCGAAGTCAACTCAAATGCCTGCAATTGTCCCAGCTTGATACCTCCTGCACCGAAAAATCCAGGTATTTTCCACAGGCGACCTCCTTCACCCATATTTCTCCCATTTTTCTCCTAAATTCCTGTAAAAAACTCTGTAAAAGCTCCTCACAGTTAAATTGTCCACTGAAACTACCCAAAAACCTGGTAAACTCCCTACACACCAGAGCTTTGCAAAAGACCCATGCCCTTCTGCGAAATTCACCATAAAAAGTAATTGAAGAAGTCGAGGTACCGGCTAAAAGCCCATACAAACTGCACCCTCATCCCTGTTATTAGAATTCCCTTTGAAAACCGAGCTAATTAGCTCAACACACTTTGGTTTCTTCCAACAGAGTGCCCCACAATTTATCAACCCTGTAAAGAGTTTCCTCATACTCTCAGAGCTGCTCACTTTCATACACAATTCAGTGGGCATTCCTCAGCCTTTGCACCAATCCTGAACTCAAGTAAAGCATCCAATAAACTTCAGACATGGCCACTCCATCTACTCTAGATGTTGCTCCTGTTAATCGACCCAGTAAGGAGCTTGAAGCTATGTCGCTTGTGGACAATGATTTCCTCATTGCAAATTTTGTGGCAGAGAGAAACCATTTACAGACCTTCTGCCAGCTAAGGAACAATCACTTGGACAACAATGACATGTATGGCATTTGGGAGTCTAATCTACCTAGCTACTTCTTGCCATCTGTTAATGTCTTTCCTGAAGTCATCCACCTATGTGCAGAAAATTATGAACAGAAGCTCAGAGCTGTAAAGTCTCCATCTGGGAGCATCCTCTTTTACATAACACCAGACTCCATCAATCAAATGCTCAATTACAAACAAACCCAGCTGCTATACCTTTTTCCCATTAAGTATTTGTTGGATGAGGGCTCCAAGCTCTCTAGCATGGACATTGCTGCAATTGCCAAAACTTTCATGAGAGCAGACTACCGGCCTTCTGGGCCACCTCCTTTTTCATATGAAAAGTTCAATGAGGTAGGCAAGCTGCTTGTGTACATGATATCCTCTGTCCTGGGGTTCTCCACAAATGAGCATGTTTATGAAACTGTTTTGGTCTTGTTATCTGCATATAGCCTTGGGAAGCCCCCTGCTATAAAATACAAATATGCCAAGTTTATTGCCAACAAGATACATGACCAACTGGTGAGGCTGGACAGGGAAGCAATATTCAAATATTCATCATACATCTATCACCTCTTCATGTACTATCAGACATATTTCTTCCAGTTCCACATCAAGAAACTGGATTCACAGGGTGAGAGGAGGTCTGTCATCTTCTGGTCTTCAGTTTTCCATCAAATCCAGAACTCTCCTTACTCTTACCGTGAATTTATTGACCAATTTGTCTATCCAGTAACATGCCTCTTGAAGAGGTATCCTCCTGCCACGTTGTCCAAAGATATGCAGAAAATATTACAGTTGTCCAGGAATTATAAAATAGGCGATTGGTATTTATACCAAAATCACATAGTCATCAGGATCTATGGCTGTGAGCTCTGTCCTTACAGGCTCCCAAGGTATGTGCCTATGATATTGTTTGCCTTGGAATACTATAGGCAACTCATCAATTCTGACCTTACGCACTTCCACAGTGCCAAGAAGAAATCCAATCTCAAATTCAGAGACCACCTAGGCCCCTTCATCATGAACAAGAAAGATGGTTGGCAAGAAGCTGATCAAATATTGGGGCAACAACTTAAACTCAAAAGGAGCTTCTAGTGGGTCCCTTATGACCCTGAAGGCTTTATCAGTGCTAGGAGAGTCAAGTATAGGTTGCTAGCCTATAAACATTGTCCATATCCACAAATAGAACACTTTGCCAACCAAGATGAATGGGTGCCTGATACAATAGTAGAGGAATTTACTCAGGAACAGAAAATGGAGCAGACTGTGAAAGATTTAGAGAAAACTCTTGACTTGGATTCTTGTCAGCAGGTCATATTCAAGCAACCAGTCCAAGTGGGAGAAGGCACATCCACTGCTGCAGTTGCACAGACTACCCAACAGGCATCTACAACCACCACTACAGCAAAAGGCAAAGAGATAATGGATGAACAACAAGAGACAGAGGCAGGGCAACCCAGCACTTCAAAGGATCAAAGTCAAGGGCAAGCCCCTTTACAGCAAACTGAACCACCCCAAATCCCAGTTCTGAAAACACCTCTCAATGAAGAGAGAGGCAAAAAACGTGATAGAGAGGAGGTCACACCTCCAAGTGGGTCAACACAGCAACCGAAGGCCAAGAGGCCAAGAATTAACCCTCAGACCGAGGAAGAAGACATCAGTGAAGAAAGAGCAGAAAGCCAAAGCAGAGAAAGACAATCCAGCCAGCAGACTGCCACTAGTTCATTTCAGCAGGAACATGCCATACAACAAGGCACAGAGGTATCCTCCTCAAGGCAGCAAGGCAAGCAACCAATTGGTATCAAAGGGGGTTTCATGGAGATCAAGGCACAAAATGAATTGTTGAGGGTACAACTCTATGATCAATTCTTGAAGGCAAATCCCTCCAAAAAACAAAGATTGATGGCTGCTTATGATTTCAAGGAGGAAAAAATGATTTTTACTCATTTAAAGCCTAAAGTTCCACATCCCAAAACCTCTGCAGATTACATAAGAACAAACTTGGCGGTCTTTTCTAAAGACATACATCCAATGGATCAAATAGAGCTGCACAATCAAACAGGGGAAATGGTTTATGCTACGCTTGCAGACAAGGCCATGCTAGCCCATCAGTTGAAAGAATCACTGAGGAATACAAATACACAACTTGATTTGGAAAGGATGTCTTCCCATGCTAAGGACAACAGAATAAAAACGTTGGAAGACATAATCATTGATCTAGGACATGATCCAAAAGATCCAAAGGATGTTAGGGCCCTTATGAAAAAGAAGGAGGATGATATTTCTGCACTCAGGAAATAGGCAAAGCTGCCTGCAACTATTCACCCTGACACTGCAGGACTTGCACAAGAAAAACAGCTTGATGACACCATGGATTTACTTATGAAGATGAATCAACGAATACTAGAGATGGAAGGAGAATTGGAGAAAGCATGACACGGTAGACAGGGAGAATCAACCTCCCAGCCCCCTCAAACTTCTACAACTCTTGGCCCTGCCCCTCCTACACAAGCAGCAACAGCCCCTCCTGCCATTCCAGCACCAACCACAACCACATCAGCAACAGCAGCAGCAGAATCTAGCATGAGTATGGAGTACTTGATGAAAGTTGTCAAAGAACTTGAAACTCAAGTGACAGAAATAAATGAGGCCAAAGATATACTGGCCAAGCTAGAGGCCAGCTATAACAAGTCCAAGATGATTGTAGCAGAGAAGCAGAGAGAAATAAAAGCCTTGGAAGCCAAAGTGAAAGCTTTGGAAAAAGAATTGCTTCTAGGAAAAACTCTAGCAGAAATCAAGAAGATAATCTGGGCCAAAATTGGCCAATAAATACATGACCAATGGAGGTCAATCCAGGCAATACATGAGCAGATTGAACTGATAGGCATAGCTCATGTTGAAATACAAAGGGCCAGAATAGCACTAGGAATCATGCTCGAGCAGGCCAGTAAAATGATACATTTCCTCAATACCCACACTAGGGAGGAATTGGCAGCACTAGAAATAAACAACAGAACAGACACCATCCTCACAGCTAAGAAAGTGCTGACTTTGAGGAATTTCACTCAAACACTAGAAAGAAAATGTCAGGATATGAAGGCAGAAATTGATGAATTCAAGGCAAAGATGACAGTATTGCAGGATAAAGGACTGCCAAGCCTAGTGACTGGCATAGGACAACTGCTGTCATATGATCAGTATATCACAAGGATCAACAATTATGTTGAGAATCAAATCACAGCATCCAGCAGCTCCACAGGAGAAGCAGGGCCTCCCTATGGGCAGTCTCTGTATGATAAATTAGAAAATTTATTTTTTATTGAGCATGAGATAAATCATCTGTTTGAAGTGCCTCCAAATTTCTACAGATATACTGAAGCAGATGAAACACTCGTAAAAATACGGAGACATCAGCTACCTCCAGCTGATTGGTGGCAGGAAATGCTGGAAATTCTGCCGAGGTGATCCCACTATATTATTCTTTTTTTGTGAAAATTCAGATCTCAATCACAGTACAGGTCAACAGACAATTCAGCATGCAGATATCACAGGAAGCACTCGTACAGTGACTCACCAAAGCACTCAGACAGTAGGCTCAACTAACGCAGAATTAAAGGCACAACTACAACCAACTTTCCTGAGCCAAAAAGTCAAAAGTTGTCTGACAAAAAGATATCTTCCATCTCAACATTAAATTCTGTAGTTATATCTTTCATTTACTTTTTGTAAGAGAGTTGGTGGTGCAATTTATTGCACAATAACTCACTATTGAGATATTTTGTATCCTATTTTTGTATATATATCCCCTCAAAGAACGTATTGAGGTTCAGTTGTAGTGAAACTCTTTCAGAAGAACTATATTGTATATCTGAGACATTTGTGCTAATACAAATTGCTGGTGGAGTTCCTGGTTCCTATACTGTCTGAAGGTGGAAATGAATGGCTCTGTTATGTTGCATAATTCCTGTGTCATTTGCTGGAACAATAAGTTATTCTGAACTGTGTTCTTGTT
This sequence comes from Pinus taeda, assembly GCA_000404065.3. NCBI lineage: Eukaryota > Viridiplantae > Streptophyta > Pinopsida > Pinales > Pinaceae > Pinus > Pinus taeda. The sequence continues at coordinate 15,949 of APFE031737286.1, forward strand.
TTTCTGTGTATGCCATAATTCATATATGTT
>APFE031737288.1:0-32052 GCA_000404065.3 Pinus taeda
AAAGTACAAGATAAGGATGCTTTCACATGTCACTTATCTAATCAAACACACCACACCTTGCAGGAAATGAAGCACTCTTTGCAAGAAAGTAAATCACAAGGAAGGTGAATCATAACTGCATGCAAGTAAACACGCTGAAAGTGTAAAAACAATAGCTGCTAGAGGTGACTTGTTCAAGTATGATGATGTTCTTGATTGTTGTAACATTTATGCAATAACACGTGCTTATTGTGCAAATGTGATAAATAAATAATTTAGAAATAAAGTGTATAAATCAAGAAATCAGATTCACACAATTCTTGATCTATAAACTACTACCATGCTGAAAATTAAGCAAAAATAAGCTACAAGCTACTTGCAACAACAACCCAAATTCCCAGAAACACAAATCTGCATGACATTAATTAGACAATCAATTACCCATGAAGCTAATGCCCGAAATGTATAACATGGAGTTGTAGCAATAATTAGTCAATAGAAACATGGCATAAGAGTGTTATTGTAGCAAAAGGAAAGTAATAGAGTTGCAGCCAGAGTGATTAACTACAAATTAATATAATTATAAATACAAAATCTAAGCTAGTGCTACAAGCGGTATCGGGCGAAGGAGGCGGCCCTACCTCCTTAGACAAGGTAATATTAAATCTTCAATTCAATATATCATGAGAACGCCATCAAATAATTGGAGCAGAAGACACTTTTCATTGTAGGAATGTAGAAATTACACAATGCGTTTTAACAATACTTCCTCCCCCCCCCCAAGGCTTTGAAGGAATTCGGGTATTTATACAAAATGTTAGCATAGAAACTGAGTTAAAGATCGGATAGCCAACCTAAGAGAATCCATGAGGTTACTCTTATGGAGAAATGCTAAAGCATCTGATATCATTGAAATCATCAATAATAGGACTGGGTAAAACATATGATGCCACCCCTCATTAGTTCTTCACTTTAGAAACCATACCATCTCAATTTTTTGTTTCTTTTCATTCTCCAACATTGTCAAAGAAAGGGCTGAAATTTTAATGGATGTATTAAAGGGCTTCAACTTTCAAGGCTAATTATGACATTAGTCTCTCCTGCATGACCATATTGCTTTAGTCTCTTATCACAATGATGGGATTGTTAGGAGAAAAAACACAATGCCAATGGTGCAAGGTGGCCCTCCCCAATATTATAGGCATTTGTTAAAGTGTTCGATGATTGACTTTACATTTTTGCGCCCACACTATTATTGGGAAGAGACGGGGGGATTTGAAGAGTCGTTAAAGAGTTGACACTGATTTAGAGAATGATGAGAATTAAAGTCTATATTCTTGATCCTTTTTCTATATGACCCTACATCACAATTTGACCCCAACACTTGAGATGTTGGTGCGACATCTTCCCTCTTTCCCTTTATAGGGTGCTGTAGGGCACCTTGGTGATGACATCTTGCTATTATGGCACTTTGGAGGCACACCCATGGATTTGGAGCTACCTTTGGAGTATGGAGGACTCATTAGCCTATTCCTCACTTGTGGCATTTTGGGCTCCTTTGGATGATGACCTCCTAGTGGAGGTTTTTCTCCCACACACATGCGTTATTTTGGCATTATTTGTCATGTTTTTGAGCAATTGAGGTTTTCTTGTAACCTCACACTTGTTAAACACGTCAACAAACTTTTGTAATTAGGGATTTTACTTGTAAATTTGTAAAAGTAAGGGTGGTAAGTCTCATATAAATATGGGCTCCCCTTCACACATTTTGATCACTCTTCTCTTGTAAGATTGCGAATTGATCTCTTTTTTGTTGCTTCGGAAAGATGTAACTTTTCTGTGGTGTGAATCCTTGTGGAGATGGTATTTTGCATGGAGATGTTGTTCTGGGATTGAAAGAAGTGATTCTTTGGAGAATTTTGTAAGTTTCATTGATATTTTGGATATTGTATGTGTGAATTAAGGTTTCTATTTATGTCATGACTAAATGCTAGACTTATATTAAAATTTTGTTCCATTGATGCATGCAAAATTGTTTTCTTTGAAGCTTATGGAGCCTTTGAATGTGCATTACTTGCATTTAATTTCTCACCTCAAAGAATAAATGGTTAGTGTTTTAAAAGTGGATGCCCTAATCATCCCCCCATTACTCCATAGAGCCCATTTAGGATAAGGAACTAATCATTATTGTGTTCATCATCCATAAATGAGGACTATGAGACAAATGTTCACTTAATGAATATGAGAGTTTGACATGATATCTATTTTTGTGGAGAAGAATTGTCATGAAGGTCGGAGATCGGATCGGTTGGTATGTAGGTTAGTGATCTTGTGTCAGTGGTCCGTAAGTAGATAGAGACAACTGCGATATTGAGGAAAGCGGTTGGGTAGGGTTCGTCTAAGACTTCAGTGAAGGTGCAAGCAAAGGAACCAGAGTTGTATGATGGTACTAGAAGTACGAAGGTGATTGGAAATTTTTGTTTGGATGTAGAGAAATATCTTCGAGAATTGGTGGCATGCCTAGAGGAGGACAATATTAGGGTTGCTGCTAAGTATTTGACAAGGAATGCAAAGCTGTGGTGGAGGTCTACGGTGGAGCAGATTGTTGCTGGTCATATCTAGGATGATATCACTATGTGTGCAAAGATGAAGGAAGGTTTGTACATGCAGTTTGGACCAAAGGATTAGAGTTGGAATGCAAGGACTAAGTTGAGGAATGAGGTAGTCTAGTAGCATACATGCTTATATTCATGAGTATTTTGGTCTCATATTGGAGATCAAGGATATGCCTAATGGAGATAGGTTGTTTAACTTCATGATGGGATTGCAGCCCTAGGCACAGCCGCACAGATAGAGGTGAGAAGGAAAAATGTTCATGCACTTGCAGAGGTTATCATTGCAGTAGATAAGCTTTTGGATTTCTGTGAAAATGGGAAGACAAAAGGGAAAGTGCAAGGTGGTGATAAGAGCAAGAAAAGGAAGAAAAGGGAAATCTTAGAAAGAGTATGGACATAAGCAAAGTAGTTTAGGGAAGTAGAAGAAGTTTCTTTCATGTTTGATATGCGGAGACAACGTTGCACAAAGCAGGGTCGTTTTTAGAAGCGGGGACACAGAAGTGTCATTTCCCAAAAATCTAGGAAGCGAAGTGTCTACTATATATATATATATTTATATTTTTTTGCATTTATATAAAAAAACTTCCAAAATACCATATTAGTTGTAGAAGACATGAAAACGTGCATATTTTTACATAAATCAAGATAGATATGACATCCATTGTACATCAATGATTAATTATTCTAACATCAACCATCTAGAATCTGGATTCCTCTTCTTTTGTCTGGCCTTTGCCTCTACTTCAATTCTATAGGGATATTAGTCAACATTGCCTAATTTTGATCGAATAGCTTAATCCAAGCCTTATAATATGGTAGAGGAAGCTTAACATGCTTGATCAATGATTTTGACTTGAGTGAAGGGTACAAAATTGCTAAGGCCATGACAAAGGAGTTCAACAATCAACAACACCAACACTGGGGTACATATAGGACTTGGTGCTCTTGATTAAATGCCAATCACATTCCCTCATACACGATATAATCCAAAAACGCCACAATCCCATTGATCCTGAAAACTGTTAAGCTTGCTGAACTTTGAATGGGATATGGAATTCTGTTTTCTCCATATGAAGTTTGATGAGGTTGGAACCACTCTCAAACATCCTGAGTCATTTCATGGTAATGTTAAAAATTTAAGTAAAAGAATGGAAATGAAAGATCCTCTTACCTTAAGAATTTAACATTACCATTAGGGAGCATCTAGGAAGCGTCTAGGGAGCATCAACGGCCACCTTGGGAGTATTAAGAAAGTGTAGTTCCTCACATAACTGTTTGAATTTCCAAAATAAACAAAAACAAAAAAAGCCCCGCAGAACTGTGTGAACCGTCCACCTTCTCTCTGATCCGCTTGCGATACGTAGTGGATACACGCTCGAACCTCCACAGATCCATACCCGATCCTTTCCGGATCCGCGGATTGGCCCCCCATGAATCCAATTTTCTAGGAATCGCCAAAAAAAGGCGAAACCATAGATCCAATTTTCGGATCCTCAGTTCCTCTAAAGGATTGGTGGCAAATCCGTACGGGACGCGGTTCTGCCTCTAGATCCTTGGGGGGGGACTGTTCCTGTAACACTGTGTAAATAGATCATATGGATAAGAATATGTCTGTTGAAGTAGAAGTTGACTACGATGTAGGAGGCAGAGAAGCCTTTTGTGGTAGTGATGTAGGTTTTAGGTGAAACTTCTTCAAAAGAGGCCACTCTAAAATAGGATCAAAGCAGAAATCGATTGAATTATGTAACTGTTGATTTTTTTGGGAGTCAGTAGGTTGCTTTTGTGGATAGCAGTGCTACTCATGACTTCATGAGGGAGGATCTAGTGAGGATATTGGGATTGTAGATTGTTGTAGTCCTTATTTCCCTTAAAGCAGGGAACTATGAGGATAAGGGAGTTGTCAACTTAGTTAGGGATGTTCTAGTGCAGATTGGATATTGGAGTGGGAAGCTTGACTTGACGGTCATTCAATTGGATGACTATGAGGTTGTATTGGGATATGAATTTTTGATTGGAGAGAGGGTTGTGCCTATACCACACTGGGATAGATTGTTCATTCTTTGGGGAGCAAAGCCTGTGAGTTTTTCGATTGTACGAGCTATTTTAGTTGGAGGTGCTAGGATGACAGTTATCCTTGTGGCAGAGATATAACTTGATGATGAGATTCTTAGGAGCTTGGATCATGTGGAGTATATCCTTTTAAGCCAGACCAAGATGATGACAAACTTGTTAGAGAGAGTTCCAAGTCTTATCAAGAGATCTCAGATGGTTGATGTTGAGACATCACCACCTGAGTTTGACGGATTTGCTGACATTTATGATGACGAGGGAGACTTGACAGAGCATTACCTTGATGATGATGGAGCCAAGAGGATTTTATCTGTAGTTTGGGATGAGGTTCAAATTGATGAGCCTTGGTATAGACGAGCCAGTAGGGAGCTTGAGGAGTCTAGGGAGATTATAGAGTTAGATGTATGGCTTCAGGATCTAGAGTTGGAGAGATTGATTAAGGAAAGCAAGGGTAGGATATGTTCATATCCCCCATTATTGAGATATGTTGCATACAGATATGGAGGGGTCATTCCATGGGGTGGACGACCATTTCTAGCATCAGATAGAGCATATTCGAGAGATTGGGGTACATATTTAGGAGGTTTAGTTGGATATGGAGTGTGGAGAGGTAGTCCTTGAGCCTACCCCACTTCATCTTCTCTATGAGCTCTTGGAGATGGGCTCGTCCTTAGTTGGTCAAGGTGGCGAGTGCAGAGATATGTGGAGAGACTAACAGTGGTACTTCCTGATGAGAAAATTTGAGATGGTGGATTTTATGTGTAAAGATGTTTGGGATGACATTGGGATGTGAAGTGTTTGCACTTGTTTGGGTGGCAGGATTTCTTGTGGAGTTGGCATTATGATCAAATTAGCCACTGGATTAGCTCATAACACAAGGGGATCCAACACATACCATTCTTATGAGAGCATTCACAGGTTCACATGATTGATGCAATGTTAGGAGATGAGCATTATTCACATGATTCGTGTAGTTTGATAGGAGGTTGCTCTATGGCATGGGATGTTAGTTTGATGGACAATCTTCTTGAGGATGCAACACCTTGGTGACAGATGGATTGCTAGGGGGTTCATTGTTGAGGATGACAACATCTTTGAAGAGGGGGAGGATGTTAGGCCCTTCGAGTTGAGCGCCACGAGTTGGGCGAGTCGTGTCGCAAGGCTAGATAGGAATCACATGATTTATATTGATTGTTTGGCATTTTGGGGTTTCTTAATTGAGCGAGACGAGATGGTCGAGATGAGTGCACTCATGATCAAGTTAGATGGTTGAGATGAGAGCACCCAAGCGTAATGAGTTGAATGGGTATGAGTTGGAGCAAGTGTTTAGTGCTCGCCCAAATTTTAGGTTTCCCTTATGATGGGTCACGTTAGTTAGGTCGTGCCAACTGAGCCCACACATCGCCACATTGGAGATTTCACCATGAATTGGGTCAATTTCATGAGAAAGGAGGTCAGAACAAATATTTTTTCAGTGGACTGGGGAGATGTGAAGGGTTGGCCGACCAAAGAGACGTGTCTGTTGGATGAGACACATACATTTGTGTGACCATATGATTCATATATAATGAGAGTTGTGTAACCGAGTTGGAAGGCAAGAAACAAGCCTTGGGAGGTAAGTTCGCAAGGAAAGGCAAGACAAAGAGAAATATGCAACTTTTGGAATCATTGTTGGAAATGAATTCAATTTCTATTAAGAATGTTGTACATATAAATATAACATACAAATCGTTGGATTCAACTTCCAAGGTTTATTGGACATGTAGTAACTGTCTACTATAACCTTAATGGATTAGGTGTCTAACATTCCCCCCCTTAATCTGAAGGGGTTTATATGAGTCCAAGACGAGATCTAAACTGTAGAAATGCATGACAACCAATGGAAAAATGAGCTCTTTGGAATGGTGGTTTTTAAGGATGACAAAAAACCAAATGGGAGAACTTGACGTCTCTATTGGTGGTGGTTTAAGGTCAGTCACCAACTCTAGAACTAAAGCTTAAAACAGTTCCTAGAACAATTCCCAATATTGCTAGAAGTTGGAGTCTTCTACTAGTGGAAATGCTCCCTGATAATGGTCCGAAGATTACCAGACACTGTGTAGTAGAAACCGAAGTCTTCAACAAGTGGTGGTTTAAGGATGGCCACCAACAAGAAAGCATGCTCATGGAGCATAAATTTGTCTTTGGCTACAACTCTGAAACTAGTTGACTCGAGCTCTAGGCTCTCGCAACTAGCTCTTGTTCAGGCTCTCTTGATAAACCTTCAAAGCTAGTAATTGACCATCAACCCCCCCTTGTGATACAAGGTGAGAAGATGAAGAAATATTCACTATAAGAGAAGTTAATACTCGAGAACAAATTCTGTGGTATGATCATTATATCGTCTTGGCTGTTGAAGACCATAGCCAAGAAGTAATCCATCCAAGGTGAATCTTCATTCTTGCAGGAGTCTTGTTTTTGAAACATTTGTCTGAATGATGAGTGTGCTTACCACAATGCTCACAAGGGCCCATAACGGTGAAGATCAAAACATTGATCTTTCACATGGCCAACTCTATCACAATGTTGGTATCTAACAATCTGTTGTGGCTATGGAATATGAACAAGTGAAAATGAACCATGCTGAAGAGACCTAACACTATGAAATTGGATGCGCTTGGAATAGTTCAAAATATGAAAGGACACATCCTTTTCATATCCAAGACCAGTTATTTTCCTTTTGTTAACTTCTTTCCATGGTCTAATGATGGGCTTGTGAAGTGCTGTTTGAACCTCTACATCTTTATGCAAATCTGGAATGACCTCACAAATTTGATTAGTCTTTGACTGTTGATGAGATTCAGACTCATAAAGGCAGCTGTTCTAAACATGAACCAGTTCAGAATCATGACTCTTCTGTTGTATTTCATCTCGTTGGAATTGAGATTCATGTTGCAGAAACTTGATCTTGTCTTGTGCATTTTGCAAATAGGTTCGAATGTTAGAGAGTGTCCTTGCTAATTTGGATTGTGTTATAAATAGTAGATAGTATTAGAGGGTTCAATAACTCTTAATATATTAGTAATTCAAGCCATTTTACAATAACTCAAGCTCAAAAATTTAAGGGTGTTGACTTCAACCGAAAGTGCACCCACTTGCAATCATTCCAACCACGCTTAAACTATCATTGTGAAGATCAATTAGAATGTACATCAACCAATGATATTTTTAAACCAATGCAACTCCACCAGAATTGAACCAATTGATATAATCTAGGCAGTAATCACCGATAGAAGCTCACATTGTCCTCAATTAAATTGTGACATTTGCCACACATCTCATGAGCTTCTGTATTTTGGGATAATACTCAATTTTTTTGTTATATTTTCCATGCATCTCATGAGATTCAGAGTTTTGGTGAATCAAGATGGAACATCCACATGGATAGAGGTCTTGCGTAATACGACCTTCAAGTTACCCGCTCTGGTCATTAAACTCGACTATGCTTTCTTTGAGCCCACGGCTACTGTGGTGCTAGATAGATATCGCAACTACAACAACTTGTTTAATGTGAGCAACAAAGATCATATCTCAAGACATCACACATGTTGGAGATTACCTCGTCAACTTGGAATAATCAAGAGCAACACTGAAATATGTAAAATTTATCTCCAGGAGATGCCCGTTTATAGAAATGCCATTCTTTTCCCTTTGGACCGAATGATGGGTATTTTTGACTTCAGCCTCCTTTCAGCAAAAGAGAAATGTCACTTTCCCTCACAGGTTAATCGCATGGGCCGACTAAATACATCGAATCTACTCATGAGAGATGAGTCTGTAAGGTGATGTTTTGAATGTTCGTGTTGCAATACAATTGATTGGGTTTTCTACCATTGATAAAATATTCAATTTTATTTCAAATATTGATCTAATAACAGATTCAATTCACATATGGAGTAGCGACATCATAGAATAAGATGAATGAGAAGTCGAAATCCTCAAGAGAAATTGATGTGGTCAGGGCATGCATCTCCAATAGCAATTACTTCATGCACCAGCATATGGGAGAATAGTCTCCTACGTTGTACGAATTGGAGACACACAAAAACACTTGGTATATACCCAAAACTTAAAAGGAGAAGTAGGCATATAAAAAGAACCAATACAGGAGAAGCCAACCCGCATATGCTCATGCCTTGCGATGGAGCTTTTATATTTTCTCTTTTTTGCCTTCCCCTCACATTACTCCACTTCTGGATCAGTTGTAGCTATCGTGGCTTCATCATTCGACAAGATTTATGAAAATCATTGGGGACAAATGCTTAGAATGTTACGATATCTTATGGTACAAATCTTCACTTACGAACAAATGCTCGAGTTATATTACCCAAGAATGCGCCTAGTAACATACAACTAGAGTTGATTTATAATTTATAGACATTGGATTGACACTCTGGAGTCTGCATACTACAATATATAAATTTATTAAAATCTTTGGTAAAGAATATAATGAAGACGATAGACATACAAGACCACTAGAAATCTTCAACCGTCTAAGAAATGAAGGGAGCAATCTTTTGCAAATGATGTCATTTTAAGATATGAACATATACGCGGCCATGCTGAGCCTCAACCCCAACAACATTGTCAAGGTACCCACAACACACTATTTTTAGGTCTTCAGGTCGTCCCAGTGGCTCCTTAAATGAAAAAAAATGGCTTACATGAAGCAACTCTTGGACTTTTTACGGTATTGTACCCGCCCTTTCTAGTTTATTTTTTTACCTGTATTAAGGATACAAGGGAAACCTGAGCAGTGTTCCTCTGGACTATGCTCTCTTCCGACCCAACAATGGCATGGTTAATTCCAACACCAACCTACACTACGACAAATCTGTTCTACGCCCATATTGGCATTGCATAGTTTTTTAATGCTATTCAATGAATATCATATCTACCATGCTCTGATACTACTATTGGAAATGAATTCCAATTCTATTAAGAATGATGTACATATAAATACAACATACAAACCACTGGGTTCAACTTCCAAGGTTTCTTGGACATGCAGTAACCGTCCACCAAAACCCTAATGGATTAGGTGTCTAACAACAACTTTGAACCTTGCTGCAATTTTGAGCCACAAAGGAGAGAAGAACTGAATTTGAGGTTCGCTCTACCCTAACGGGTAAAGAAGAGAAACAAACTGAACCAATTGAATTACGAGAGGAGGTTCTACGCACAAGTTGGACGATGATGGTAGCTGAGGGATTGAAATTGTGATTGCAGTAGTAGGCGAAGATGTTTAGACCTCATTTTGTGACAGCAATGTGCCACACTTCAAAGTCTCTTAAGCAACCAAAGGTGTATACCCAAGGGTGGATTGAGTAGGGTGTTTTGAATTTAAATTTGAGGGCTTTAATTAGGAGCAAAACCAGAGCTATCTTGGATATTTGGCAACATTGTAATGCATTTATGAAACCTTTATAATAGCATGTGTGGGTAGACCGAGGGTCCCCTTTTCCATATCTTGGTGCATTTCCTTATGAGCATTTTTGTATTGTGCGAATTTGACGTAATATTGTAACATGATGATAATGATGCGATGATTGGACTCTTGCACATGAGAGGAATGTTAATTGAGTATTGGGCATTATACTTGTGTTTTGATTACATGTTGGATTCCACACGCGTAATATATCTAACATGTGAATAAAAGTGCTAGAAGTGTAATCTGGGAGACAAATACTTGTAAGTTGGTCATTGCAACTCCAAGGAACCTTGTCGGTGTCGCACACCCAGAGGGCCTTGACGCTTCTTTACTGCAGGAGAGCTTTGGGGGCATTACATTGTGAAACCTTTTAAAAAAGAAGAAAAAGTTTCCTCAGAGGGGTGGAAAGAGTAGGATGAGGGATGGGTTAACTCATGCCTCCATGACTGCTCCCTGTTTACATCTATACACTAAGGATGATGGACGTTTAAAAAAGAAGAAAAAGTTTCCTCAGAGGGCTGGAAAGAGTAGGATGAGGGATGGGTTAACTCATGGCTCCATGACTGCTCCCTCTTTACATCTATACACTAAGGATGATGGACGTCTATCAACTGGTCGCATGGCCATGGCACCTTGCCTTGAAGTCCTTCTCCTCCATTGTCATTATAATAGGGCTGATTATCTAGCAATCCTTAACAAAATTAGGGAACACTTTTATGGTTGTTATTCTATTTAGTTATTTGAGGGTGATCTCAGTTTCAATTGTTATTACACCCTTAACAATTAAGTGTGGTCCACTATGATGCATCTATGATCATTGTCCCTAATGATTGCGACTTTGACCTGATCTTGAGATGGTTTTGCTAGGTGGTTTTTTATATATCAGTTTAGGCCTTTGAGGGCTTATAATGCTAATATTTTTGTAAACGTGAAGGGATATACATCATATAAATAGAGGATTCCTTCTTGATTTACATTTGGGGACATTTTGATTAGATGTTTGTGGATGAAAATATAGGGTCAGAGTCCTTTTGTGTTTTAAATGCAAAATCTAACTCTTATTGTGGTGAGTCCTCACCAAATAGTGTTGACGTCATCCCAAACTATTTTGTGCTCTAGAAACCCTAATCGTAGTCAAGCTAAAACTTGAAGCCTTTATGAGGGCTTACCTTTTTCATTTTGTTGATCCAATCATTAAATAAACTCTTTATATAATTTCTACATGTCTAGGTATTCCTTCATCATTGCATATCGATAAACCCTAGCTTACGCACATCTTTGTTCAGTGTTAGTATACTAAAAGAACTGAGCCCATTCAATGATTAAGGTATCTTTCCCTAGGCCAATTATATCACCTAAGAGCCCTCTAACTAGTGACATGTCTTTTAATTACCCTTCGAATAACTCGGGAAGACAACCAAAAGCATTCTCAAATTAATTGTCAATTTTGAATTTGTTTGGAATTTGTGAGTTGTCATGCATTGTATGTGCTAGTGCAATATGTTGTGTGTGTTGAGGTTGTAGTAATCTAAATGTTACCACAATACAAGATAATGATTCTTTCACATGTCACTAATCTAATCAAACACACCACAGCTTGCAGGAAATGAAACATTCTTTGCAAGAAAGTAAATCGCAAGTAAGGTAAATCACAATTGCATGAAAGTAAACACACTCACAGAAAGTAAACACAATAGCTGCTAGAGGTGACTTGTTCAAGTATGATGATATTCTTGATTGTTGTAAAATTCACACAATAGCACTAGGCAATGATGCAAATGACTTATAAATAAATAATTTAGAAATAAAACATAGACATCATGATATCAGTTTCACAAGTTACTTCCTTATATAAGTTACTATTAAATCTTCAATTCAATAGATCACGAGAAGGCCATCGAATAGTTGGAGCAAAAGACACTTTTCATTGCAGGGGTGTAGAAATTACACAATGCATTTTAACAATACTTCCCCCCCAAGGGTTTGAAAGAATTTAGGTATTTATACAAAATGTTGGTATGTAGACTAAGTGAAGGAATTGGATAGCTAGCATAAGAGAATCATACAACTCATCCTTTTGAAATTCTTTCGAGAATTTGGTATTTGGTTAACAAATGTTGACTCAGATTAGCCGGGAGTCGTTAGCATGTGAGTTTACCTCCTTAATCACTCACCCGCTTGCCTACGTCATCTTCTTTTGTGAGAAACTTGTGCTGACAGTACGGTTGGAACGTTGCACAAAGAGCCGACGTGATATTTCAGAGTTGCAACAATGAGAGTTGTGGCAACAAGGAAAAATGTAGGGAATTCAACAACAAAATGGCAACTCAAAATTGTAGCAGCTTCATTGGTTCACAGGTAATTTGCTGGATCATTATCTCGGCAAGTGGCAACACCAGAGTTGCAACAATGATGATTGCCATTGGAGTTGTAGAAATTGCGCATTATATTCAAAGTTGTAGCGCTTATAGGGAGTTGAAATGCTTGGAATGGAGTGGCGACACCTGTAGGAAGTTTTGATGCGGGAAATGGAGTTGCAACACCTATTGTGGGATTTGCAACCACTGACTTTCACTTTTGTTTGACCAAGTTAGTATGAAATGTGGCAGTTTTACATCGTAATGCATAAGAAGAAGTGCAAGTGGTGTAAAAAGAGATTATTCATAACTTCACTAAAAATGTGGTAATGATGGATCCAAAAGGCACTAGGAAGGGATAAAGAATGGAAAAATGACAGAAAAAGGTATTGAGTGGGCGTTGAAAATATGCCAATTTAGTTACGCTTCCACTAAAATACCCTTATAGGTGAATATAGGTGAGCCTCTACTGTGGTGAGTCTTCACTAAATAGCAGGAGGAAGATTATTGAGGTGATAATGGCTTGTCCTTCCTCATTGTTGCTACAAGGTTTGACCCTCACCTTGTGAGTCCGACTTGCCAAATTTTGCCGCAACCATCCCTAATGATTGGCGATTTCACATGATTTTGAGTAAGGTTATTTTAAGTGGTGTTATTATATCAAACATGGCCTCTTGAGAGTTGACTATCACTCTATTCAACAATATTCCAAAGGTTATTTTACCCATTGTTTTGGGTATTTATTTCCTTTTCATTTTGGTTTTGGTTGAAGATGGTAACACATTAGAAGCTTAAATAGAAAAAATGATAATGCATTAGAAGCTTGTTGTCATAAGAACTTACATGTCTCTCATTGCAAGGCCATCACAAGGTACTAAGCTTGAGTGTAGCTTGAAAGTGTTGCAATTGCCACCTATGCAACTACTTTCGTCTTTTAAGGTTGAGACGAACCCAACAAAAAGGAGGCTTCCCTAGCAGTAGATAGGGTCCATGAGGCAAGACAAAGTAGTTCTAAGGTTACCTCTTACTTCTCAATTAAAACAAACTTTTGTAGGATTAGGGATTTAATGATCAAATTAATTAAGGTAGGTGGGTCATCATTCAGTATACTTCTTGTAATATTGTGCTTTTTCTTGATGCTTTGGGAATTCTAATACGAATTAAGGGGTGATTTGTATTATTAACCAATCTTGGTTGTAAACTTATTCTCTCACTTTACGAGAGAGGTTAGTTTTTGACCCTAGTCCATTGGGACCTGCTCTGAGGCCTTAGGGTTATAGGAAGGGCACTAATTGGGTAACTTGGATTGAAGTAGCGTGGATGCTTACCACTTTCCATCATTCCCTAGATTTCATCTCCATTCTTCGGGGTTGTGGTCATTAGTTCATTAGGATTAGGAAAGGGAAATCTTTGAAAGAGGATGGACATAAGCAATATATTTCACGGAAGTAGAAGAAGTATCTTTCATGTTTGATGTGCGCAGAATATTAGATGGCTAAGCATATGTCCATTGAGGTAGAAGTTGATTGTGATATAGGAGAGAAAGAAACCTTCTGTGGGAGTGATGCAGTGTTTGAGTGCAGCGTGTTAAAAAGTGACCAATCTTAAATTGGATCAGAGCATAAATCGATTGAACTATGTAAGTGTATATTTTGTTTGAAGTTTGTAGGTTCCTTTTGTGGATAGCAGTGCTACTCACAACTTCATGAGGGAGGATGTCGCAAGGAGATTTGGATTGCAAATTGTTCCAGTCCATTTTTCTTTCAAATCGAGGAACTACAAGTATAGGAGAGTTTTCAAATTAGTTAGGGATGTTTTGGTGCAGATTGAATGCTGGAGTCAGAAGCTTGACTTCACCATCATTCAATTGGATGACTATGAGATTATATAGGGATGGGAATTTTTGATTGGAGAGAGAGTTGTACGAGCCATTTCAGATGGAGGTGCTAGGATGATAGTTGTCCCTGTGGCAGAGAGATAGCTTGATGATGAGATTCTTAGGAGGTTGAATCGTGTGGAGTCTATCCTTTTACAATAGACTAGGATTATGACTAATTTGGTAGAGAGGGTTTTGAGTCTCGCTGGGAGACCTCAGATGGTTGATGCTGAGAGATCACCACCCGAGTTTGATAAAATTTATGATGATGAGGGAGAATTGATTGAGGATTACTTTGATGATGATGGAGTCAATAGGATTTCATCTGTAGTTTGGGAAGAGGTTCAAAATGATGAGCCTTGGTATAAACTAGCTAGTGTGGAGTCTGAGGAGTGGAGGGAGACTATAGAGTTAGATGTATGGCCTCAGGATCTAGAGTTGGAGAGATTGATTAAGGAGAGCGAGGGGAGGATAGGTTCATATCCCCCATTATTGAGATATGTTGCAAACAGATATGGAGGGGTCATTCTATGAGGCAGACAACTATTTCTAGCATTAGATAGATTATATTCAAGAGATTAGGGTACATCTTCAGGAGGTTGAGTTGGATATGGAGTGTGGAGTGGTAGTCCTCGACACCCCACGATATTTTCTTTGTGTGCTCTTGGAGATGGGCTCGTCATTAGTTGCTCAGGGTGGCGAGTCCAAAGATATGTGGAGAGTCTAGCAAAGGTACTTCCTGATGAGAAAATTCGAAATGGTGGATTTTATGTGTAGAGATGTTTGGGACGACATCGGGATGTGACGTGTTTTCACTTGTTTGGGTGGCATGAGTTCTTGTGGAGTTGGCGCTACGATCAGATTAGCTACCTGATTAGTTGATGACATAAGGGGATCCAACGCATGCCATTCTTATGAGAGAATTCACAGGTTCACATTATTGATGCAGTGTTAGGAGATGAGAATTCTTCACATGATTTGTGTCCTGTTGATAGGAGGTTGTTCAATGGCATGGGATGTTATGTTGATGGGCAATCTTCATGGGGATGCAACATCTTGGTGATAGATGGATTTCTAGGGGGTTTATTGTTGAGGATGACAACATCTTTGAAGTGGGGGAGAATGTTAGGCCCTTAAGGTTGAGTGCCCACAAGCACCACGAGTTGGGTGAGTCGTGTCGCAAGACTAGATACAAAATGTTAGCATATAAACCGAGTTAAAGATTGGATAGCCAACCTAAGACAATCAGATGGCTCATCCTTCTACAATTCTTCCTTGAATTTGGTATTCGGTTAATAAACGTCGACTCAGATTAGTTGGGAGTTGTTAGTATATGAGTTGTCCTCCTTAATCGCTCACCCACTTGCCTATGTCATCTTCTATGGTGGGAAACTTGTGTTGAATGTACAGTTGAACCATTGCACAAAGAGTTGGCGTGATATGTCAGAGTTGCAACAACGAGAGTTGTGACAACAGGAGTTGCAATAAGGAAAAATGTAGAGAATTGAGCAACAAAGTGGCGACGCAAGAGTTGAAGCATCTTCTTTGGATCATACATAAGTTGCAATATCATTATCTCTGTAACTGGCAACATTAGAGTTGCAACAATGATGATTATGACCGGAGTTGCAACGACTGCGCACTATATCCAGAGTTGTAGCGCCTATAGAAAGTTGCAACAACTGCGCACTATATCTAGAGTTGTAGTGGCAGCACCACGAGTTGGTTGAGTCGTGTCGCAAGACTAGATACAAAATGTTAGCATATAAACTGAGTTAAAGATTAGATAGCCAACCTAAGAGAATCAGACGACTCATCCTTCTACAATTCTTTCTTGAATTTGGTATTCGGTTAACAAACGTAGACTCAGATTAGTTGGGAGTCGTCAGTGTATGAGTTGTCCTCCTTAATCGCTCACGCACTTGCCTATGTCATCTTCTATTGTGGGAAACTTGTGCTGATTGTACAATTGAACCATTGCACTAAGAGTTGGCGTCGAAGTTGCAACAACAAGAGTTGTGACAACACGAGTTGCAATAAGGAAAAATGTAGAGAATTGAGCACAAAGTGGCGACGCAAGAGTTGTAGCATCTTCTTTGGATCATAGGTAAGTTGCAATATCATTATCTCTATAAGAGGCAACATCAGAGTTGCAACAATGATGAGTATGACCGGAGTTGCAACAATTGCGCACTATATCCAGAGTTGTAGCGCCTATAGAAAGTTGCAACAACTGCGCAGTATATCCAGAGTTGTAGCGCCTATAGAAAGTTGCAACAACTGCGCACTATATCTAGAGTTGTAGCGGCTATAGGGAGTTGCAACGCTTGGAATGGAGTGGCGACACTTGCACATGAGAGGAATGTTAATTGAGTATTGGGCATTATGCTTGGTTTTTTATTACATGTTGGATTCAACACACGTAATATATCTAACATGTGAATAAAAGTGTTAGAACTGTAATCTGGGAGACAAATACTTGTAAGTTGGTCATTGCAACTCCAAGGAACCTCGTTGGTGTCGCACACTCAGAGGGCCTCGACACGCCTTTACTCCAGGAGCGCTTTGGGGGCATTACTTTGTCAAAGCTTTTAAAAAAGAAGAAAAAGTTTCCTTAGAGGGGTGAAAAGAGTAGGATGAGGGATGGGTTAACTCATGCCTCCATGATTGCTCCCTCTTTACATCCATACAATAAGGTTGATGGACGTCTATCAACTGGTCGCATGGCCATGGCACCTTGCCTTGAAGTCCTTCCTTTCCATTATCATTATAATAGGGCTGATTATCTAGCTATCCTTAACAAAATTAGTGAACACTTTTATGGTTCTTATTA
Source organism: Pinus taeda (assembly GCA_000404065.3). Classification (NCBI taxonomy): domain Eukaryota; kingdom Viridiplantae; phylum Streptophyta; class Pinopsida; order Pinales; family Pinaceae; genus Pinus; species Pinus taeda. The sequence goes on from APFE031737288.1 coordinate 17,201, forward strand.
TATTTAGTTATTTGAAGGTGATCTTGGTTTCAGTTGTTATTACACCCTTAACAACTAAGTGTGGTCCACTGTGATGCATCTTTGATCATTGTCCCTAATGATTGTGACTTTCACTTGATCTTGAGATGGTTTTGCTAGGTGGTTTTTTATATATCAGTTTAGGCCTTTGAGGGCTTATAATGCCTAATATTTTGTAAACCTGAAGGGATGTACATCATTTAAATAGAGGATCCCTTCCCGATTTACATTTCGAGACATTTTGACTAATGTTTGTGGATTAAAATCTAGGGTTAGAGTCCTTTTGCCTTCTAAATGCAAAATCTAACTCTTATTGTGGTGAGTCCTCACCGAACAGTGTTTACGTCATCCTAATCTATTTTGTGCTATAGAAAACCTAATCGTAGTCAAGCTTGAACTTGAAGCCTTTATAAGGGCTTACCTTTTTCATTTTGTTGATCCAACCATTAAATAAACTCTTTGTATAACTTCTACATGTCTACGTATTCCTTCATCATTGCATATCAATAAACCCTAGCTTATGCACATCCTTGTTCTGTGTAGGGTTAGTATACTAAAAGAATTGAGCCCTTTCAATGATTAAGGTATCTTTCCCTAGGCCAATTATATAACCTAAGAGCCCTCTAACTAGTGACATGTCCTTTAATTTCCTTCGAATAACTCGAGAAGACAACCAAAAGTATTCTCATTTAATTGTCAATTTTGGATTTGTTTGGAACTTGTGAACTGTCGTGCATTGTATGTGCTAGTGCAATATGTTGTGTGTGTTGAGGTTGTAGTAATCTAAATGTTACCACAATACAAGATAATGATTCTTTCACATGTCACTGATCAAATCAAACACACCACACCTTGCAGGAAATGCAACACTCTTTGCAAGAAAGTAAATTGCAAGTAAGGTAAATCACACTTGCATGAAAGTAAACAAACTCACAGAAAGTAAACACAATATATGCTAGAGGTGACTTGTTCAAGTACGATGATATTCTTGATTGTTGTAACATTTACACAATAGCACAAGGCAATGATGCAAATGACTTATAAATAAATAATTTAGAAATAAAGCGTAGACATCATGATGTAAGTTTCAGATATTACTTCCTTAGATAAGTTATTATTAAATCTTCAATTCAATAGATCACGAGAAGGCCATTGAATAGTTGGAGCAAAAGACACTTTTCATTGTAGGCGTGTAGAAATTACACAATGCATTTTAACAATACTTCCCCCCAGGCTTTGAAAGAATTCAAGTATTTATACAACATGTTAGTATCTAGACTAAGTGAAAGATGGGATAGCCACCATAAGAGAATCATACAACTCATCCTTTTAAAATTCTTTCGAGAATTTGGTATTTGGTCAACAAATGTTGACTCAGATTAGCCGGGAGTCGTTAGCATGTGAATTTTCCTCCTTAATCACTCACCCAGTTGCCTACATCATCTTCTTTTGTGAGAAAATTGTGCTGATAGTACAGTTGGGTCGTTGCACAAAGAGTTGGCGTGATATTTTGGAGTTGCATCAACAAGAGTTGTGGCAACAAAGAAAAATGTAGGGAATTCAACAACAGAATGGCATCTCAAATTTGTAGCAGCTTCATTGGGTTACAAATAATTTGCAGCATCATTATCTCTGCAAGTGGCAACGCCAGAGTTGCAACAATAATGATTGCCATCGGAGTTGTAGTAGCTGCACACTATATTCAAATTTGTAACGCTTATAGGGAGTTGAAATGCTTGGAATACGGTGGCGACACCTGTAAGAAGTTGCGCTGCTGGAAATGTAGTTGCAACACCTGTTGTGGGATTTGCAACCATTGACTTTCACTTTTGTTTGACCATGTTAGTATGAAATATGGTAGTTTCACATTGTAATGCACAAGAAGTGAAAGTGGTGTAAAAGTGATTATTCTTAACTTCACTAAAAATGTGGTAATCATGCATCCGAAAGGCACTAGGAAGGGATGACAAATGGAAAAATGATATAAAAAAGGTATTGAATGGGCGTTGAAAATATGACAATTTAGGCACGCTTCAACTAAAATTCCCTTATAGGTGAATATACGCGAGCCTCTACTGTTGTGAGACGCCACTAAATAGTAGGAGGAAGATTATTGAGGTGATAATGGTTGTCCTTCGTCATTGTTGCTATAGGGTTTGACCCTCACCTTGTGAGTCCCTTCATAAGGCTTGCCAAATTTTGCGAAAACAATCCCTAATGATTGGCGATTTCACATGATTTTGAATAAGGTTATGTTGAGTGGTGTTATTATAGCAAACATGGCCTCCTGAGAGTTGACTATCACTCTATTCAATAGTATTCCAAAGGTTGTTTACCCATTGTTTTGGGTATTTATTTCCATTTCATTTTGGTTTTGGTTGAATATGGTAACACATTAGAAGTTTAAATAGAAAAAATGGTAATGCATTAGAAGCTTGTTTTTGAGAAACTCACATGTCTCATTGTAAGGTTATCACAAGGTATTAAGGTTGAGTGTAGCTTGAAAGAGTTGCAATTTCCACCTATGCAACTACTTTCCTCTTTTGAGGTTGAGACAAACTCAACAAAAGGGAGGCTTCCCTAGTAGTAGTTAGGTTCCATGAGACAAGACAAAGCAGTTCTAAGGTTACCTCTTACTACCCAATTAAAACAAACTTTTGTAGGATTAGGGATTTAAGGATCAAATTAATTAAGGGAGGTGGGTCATCATTCAGTATACTTCTTGTAATATTGTGCTTTTACTTGATGCTTTGGGAATGTTAACACGAATTAAAGGGTGATTTGTATTATTAACCAATCATGGTTGTAAACTTATTCTTTCACTTTACGAGAGAGGTTAGTTTTTGACCCTAGTCCATTGGGACCTAATTTGAGGGCTTAGGGTTATAGGAGGGGCACTAATTGGGTAACTTGAATTGAAGTAGTGTGGATGCTTACCACTTTCCATCATTCCCTAGATTTCATCTCCATTCTTGGGACTTTTGGTCATTAGTTCATTAGGATTGGGAAAGGGAAATCTTCCAAAGAAGATGGACATAACCAAAGTAGTTCACGAAAGTAGAAGAAGTATCTTTCATGTTTGATATACGGAGAAGATCAAATGGCTAAGAATATGTCAATTGAGGTAGAAGTTGATTGTGATGTAGGAGACAGAGAAATCTTGTGTGGGAGTGACACAGGTTTTGAGTGCAGCTTGTTAAAAAGTGACCAATCTAAAACAGGATCAGAGCATAAATCGATTGAACTATGTGACTGTAGATTTTGTTGGAAGTTAGTAGGTTTCTTTTGTGGATAGTAGTGCTACTCACAACTTCATGAGGGAGGATGTAGCAAGGAGATTTGGATTGCAGATTGTTCCAGTCCATATTTCCTTCAAAGTAGGGAACTACGAGGATAGGAGAGTTGTCAAATTAGTTAGGGATGTTCTGGTGCAGATTGAATGTTGGAGTCAAAAGCTTGACTTCACCATCATTCAATTGGATGACTATGAGATTATATAGGGATATAAATTTTTGATTGGAGAGAGAGTTGTACAAGCCATTTCAGATGGAGGTGTTAGCATGATAGTTGTCCCTATGTCAGAGAGATAGCTTGATGATGAGATTCTTAGGAGGCTGAACCATGTGGAGTCTATCCTTTTACAACAGACCAGGATGTGACTAATTTGGTATAGAAGGTTTTGAGTCTTGCTGAGAGACCTCAGATGGTTGATGCTGAGAGATCACCTGAGTTTGATGAAATTGATGATGATGAGGGAGAATTGATTGAGGATTACATTGATGATGATGGAGTCAAGAGGATCTCAGCTGCAGTTTGGGATGAGGTTCAATATGATGAGCCTTGGTATAAACGAGCTAGTGGGGTGTTTGAGGAGTCGAGGGAGACTATAGAGTTAGATGTATGGCCCGAGGATCTAGAATTGGAGGGATTGATTAAGGAGAGTGAGGTTAGGATAGGTTCATATTCCCCATTATTGAGATATGTTGCAGATAGATTTGGAGGGGTCATTCCATGAGGCGAACAACCATTTCTAGCCTTAGATAGAGCATATTCAAGAGATTAGGGTACATCTTCAAGAGGTTGAGTGGGATATGGAGTGTGGAGTGGTAGTCCTCAACACTCCACTTCATTTTCTTTGTGAGCTCTTGGAGATGTGCTCGCCATTAGTTGCTTAGGGTGGCGAGTCCATAGATATGTGGAGAGTCTAGCAAAGGTACTTCCTGATGAGCAAATTCGAAATGGTGGATTTTATGTGTAGAGATGTTTGGGACGACATCGGGATGTGACGTGTTTACACTTGTTTGGGTGGCATGAGTTCTTGTGGAGTTGGCGCTACGGTCAGATTAGCTACCTGATTAGCTGATGACACAAGGGGATCCAACGCATGCCATTATTATGAGAGAATTCACAGGTTCACATTATTGATGCAGAGTTAGGAGATGAGCATTCTTCACGTGATTTGTGTCCAGTTTGATAGGAGGTTGTTCGATGGCATGGGATGTTATTTTGATGGGAAATCTTCGTGGTGATGCAACATGTTGGTGATAGATGGATTTACAGGGGGTTTATTGTTGAGGACGACAACATCTTTGAAGTGGGGGAGAATGTTAGGCCCTTTGTTAAAATTGGCAACTAGGGCAAAACTTCATGTGTGTCATCTTATTCATCGCTGATAATATGTTCATTAGATTCCTCTCGTCGAGAGGTGTAGGATTGATATAAAGATCATCCGATTCCGATAAGTATTCATGGAGATATGAATTTATTTTGATTATGGAATTATTATCACGCTGACCTACAACTCATGTAGGCTCAGAGGCCCAACAGTCACATCTATTCAAACACCAACGTTGTGTATAAATATAGGAAGACTTTTCTTCATTTGGACTTACTCATCTCATCACATCTCTCTCTCTACTACGCATAAAAGAGTCTCTTCTCTACTACGTAGAAAAGGGTCTCTCCCTCACACATGTGAAGCCGGAAGCCGCTGAAACTGAAGCTGCAACTGCAGAAGTAAAGTTTGACCTTCGTGGACTAGAAGATCTCATCCTCTGAACCGCGCTGTAGGTTAATCTGAACCTTCTCTTAAAGCTGCAACTTTTGGTGGTGGAATCAAGTCAATCCGACAGACAGTTTGCAAGATATCGACTGCCCTAGTTTGAAGGAAGCTGCTGAAACTGAAGCTGCCACTGTAGAAGTGGAATTTGACCTGCGTGGACCAGAAGATCTCCTCATCTAAATTGCGTTGTAGGTTCATCTGAACCTCCTTTGGAAGCCGCAACTTTTGGTGGTGGAATCAAGCCGATTCGACGGTCGGTTTGTGAGATATTGTCTGCCCTAGTTTTGATGATGAAGCCGCTAATGCTGATGCCGCTGATGCAGGGTTTGCTATTGTTGATATAAATCAGATTTATTGTACTATTTCTCTCTGCGGAATTATTGAAGATAAAAGAAGATTTGATCAAAGGGTTTTCTCCACACATTTTGTGGTTTGTCCCTAGCTAGCCGCCACATCTTGTGTCTTTTGTCTTAGCTTGTTTTTTGTCGATCGTTTAATGTTCTATCTGCACTTTACTTTATGTACATGTGATTGCTAATCTGTGGAATATAATAAGAAAAAGAAGTAAAATGTTATAAGCATAGAACATACCATAACTTATCATGGTATCAGAGCTGAGGTGAAGACAAAGCCCTAGCAAGATCAAGAGCAATCACCAAAGAGAAGATTGGCAAGGCTATCCTAAAAGAACTATGGGGTCCTCAACACTCTTTCTTGTCGAAGACAAGCTCCGTGAGTAAGCTGACTATCACGGATGGAAGATGTCTATCGATCTAACCCTAGAAGATCAAGGAGTGTTGGACCATGTAAGAGGCAATATTGTTGAGCCTCCATCAAATGTATATGCTGTTGCCTGGAACAAATGGAAAAACGAAGAAGTCAAAACAAAGAAGATCATCTGGGACTCTATCGACAAGCACTTGGTGGCCTACATCTCTGAACTGGACACTTTCAAGGAAATCTACGATAGATTGGTGAGTTTATTTAAAGTTAATGATGCAAATCAAGTTTTGTTTCTTAGAAATAAGTTGAGGGAAGTCAAGAAGGGTAAAGATGAGAGTATGCAAGCATACTTCTTAAGAATCATTGAGATCAAGAACGATCTCCTATCTATTGGGGAGACTATTACTGATGAGGAAATGGCACTCACGACTCTTGGAGGTTTACCATTCGAATGGTACGTGTTTAGGAATACTCTTCTGAAAAATAATGTAATTCCTGGTTTCGAGGAATTAATGGCTAGATGCATTCAAGAAGAAACAAGGGTAGAAGAGCAAGAAATGCCCATGCCTAAAGGTCCTCCTGCTGCCTTTTCTTCTCATGCTAAGAAAAGAAATAATTCCAGGACTAAATCAAAAGAAAAGGACAATGTTACATTTGCGATAAAGTAGGTCACTATGTAAGGCAATGCCCTGATAGAAAGGACTCTCACTGTGACGATGATCAAAATCCCTCTCATGGTAATCGAAGGGATGTAAAATTCAATAGCAAAGGTAAAAGGAATGTTGGAAATCAAGGTAGAGGACAACCATTCAAGAAGGCTAGAAATTCTAGGATGTATTAAATGCACCTGACCTTTGAAAGAACCTGGTGTCCATCTCGGCAATGGAAGACAAAGGCTACAAGGTAACCTTTAGCGATGGCAAGGTACATGTATCGAAAAATAATGTTAAAGATGCCTTTACTCTTGTGTTTCCAGTTGATTCTTTATATCAAGTCGGTGGAAGTTTGCTAGATGTCATGTCTTATGACACATCTCTTTAGTTCGAACTTTGGCATCGGAGGTTTGCCCACCTTCATTATAAAGCTCTATTCGGTGTAAGACAGATGGTGACAGGGATGCCCGAATTCCGAGTAGAGAAAGAAGGTGTATGTCCAGGATGTGCTGAAGGAAAGCTCAAAAGGGGACCATTCCCCTCAAGCCATAGCAAGACCTCTGATATACTACAATTGGTTCACTCAGGCATATTTGAGGCTGGCATTAAGAGGGAGACTACTACACCACATACTCTTGAGCAGAATGGTGTGGCGGAAAGGAAGAACAGTACGATTGTGGAAACTGTCTCTATGGGTAGATGATTTAACAATCCCTGATTTGGAGGAACCCATGCATCCTATTTATCCACCTGAGCCTTCCTCTTCTAGGAAGAGGCCTTCATGGCTTAGGGGGATACTTGATGAAGCTGAAGGACATGCTGCACCCCGAGGAACCTTTTGTGAAAGTAAGAAACCTAACAGGTATTAGGGATACTTGACCATCATGAGCACGATCATACAAAATGAGCCTCCATCATTCTTAGATGCCGTCAAGCATCAAGTATAGAAGGATGCTATGACCAAAGAATATGAGTCTATTATGGAGAATGATGTCCTGGAAGTAGTTCCCAGATCCCAGGACAAGACAATTGTCACTTCTAAATGGCTTTACAAGATAAAGCATGCACTAGATGGAAGTACGGAAAAGTATAAGGCTCGTTTTGTTGCTCGTGGTTTCTCCTAGAAGGAAGGTATAGACTATGATGTGATATTTGCAGTTGTTGCCAGATATATGACCATCCGCTTGATCATAGCCCTTGTGGCTTCACAAGGATGGAACCTACATTAGATGGATGTCAAGATCGCTTTCTTGCACGGTTCGATCAAAGAAAAGGTCTATGTGGAGCAACGCGAAGGACATGAGATTTATGATTGAAAATCTCATGTATGCGGGTTGAAGAAGGCTCTCTATGGGCGCTGAAATAGCTGGGATTCGTTAGGAGTGAAGTCGATCCTAACCTTTACTTTAAGGTTGAAGATGACAAACCTCTCAGTCTGGTGCTATATGTGGATGACCTCTTTCTAACAGGTGCAGACCCTCTCATTCACAAATGTAAGAGGGAGTTGGCTTCTGGATTTGAAATGAAGGACCAAGGACTTGAAGTGTGGCAGAAGCCAAGGGAAATTTTCCTATCTCAAGGAAAATATGGGTGAAGATTCTGAAAAGATTTGGTATGATGGACTGCAAGCTTGTGACTACCTCGAGGATCTTAACTTTCGGAAGTTATATGGTAGTGATGTCGGACTAGATTGGGAAATGCCTTTGAGTTTCAAAAACTGATTCGCGTTGATGTTCTTGGTGAACCTCTGTCCGAACATATGTTTTGCAGTTAGCATTGTGAGCTCATATTTGGTTGAGCATCACTAGATTGGCGCCAAGAATCTTCTGAGATGTTTTCGGGACACAATCTCTCATGGATTGAGATACACTGCCGGAAATATGAAACAACATGATTATTCGAATATTGATTAGGCAGGTAGTGTGGAGGATCACTAGAGCACTTTTAGCGTTGTTTCTCTTTGGATTCTGCTTCGATATAATGGATGAGCAGGAAGCAGAAGTCGGTTGCCATAAGCATCGCCGAGACCAGATACATATCTACAAGTATGATCTCGTATGAAGCTGCCTGGTTGGGAAATCTCTTCAGTGAGATTTTTGAACACATACCACTGTGATTCTCTGTACCAACCAGAGGTGGGATTCGATTATTGAGGAATCCTGTATTTGTCGATTGCTCTAGTAGATAGACATCATTTGGGATATGGTAAGGAGGCTCCATTGCATTAAGATGATGTACAGGTCGATACACCTTGTGAAAGCCTTGAGGAAATATCTAATCTGTGATTTTCCCAAACGACTTGGAGTCGTCAAGGAACCCTTGTACAAGGGTCCTGCATGTTGCATACATTGAGCTCTGGGAGCTTTGAGGGCTTGCTATGCTTATTGGAGCAACATACGACCACAGGGTGACTCACCCTCCCCTGGTGGTGCGCACTGGAACAAGATGATTCGCTTTCTTGTGGGACAAGATGATTCGCTCTCTTGTGGAACAGGATGATTCGCTCTCCTGTGTAGCAGGATTGATGTGTTCTCTTGTGAGGCCTAGATTGATGTGTTCTCCATGGCGATTGTAACAGGATTAATGTGTTCTCCTGTGAGCCCTAGATTGATGTGTTCTCCATGGCGATTGTAGCAAGATTGATGTGTTCTCGTGTGAGCCCTGGATTGGTGTGTTCTCCATGGCGATTGTAGCAGGATTGATGTGTTCTCCCATGAGGCCTGGATTGATGTGTTCTCCATGGCAATTGTAGCAAGATTGATGTGTTCTCCTGAGGACAGGATTGATTAGTTCTCCTGTCGAGGCATCCTACCCATGTAGTCTGGGACTCATGGGAAGCACCTCTCATCTGATCAATGAGCAGGGAAATGAAGTTAGGGACCATAGTAATACCAATGGACGCATCGTTGTAACTACCATACTCCCTATGCTAGGATGACCTCCATTGATCTGGGACCAGTGGTAGAAGTTGTACCATACTATGACACTGACTTCAGGTCGGTTGAGACTGGTCTGGGACAAGTGGTACATACTCAGAGACTGACTTCGTGTTAGTGCAGTATTGGTTTGGGACCAGTGAGAGTTGTACCATACTATGACACTGACTTCGGTTCGGTTGAGATTGGTCTGGGACCAGTGGTACATACTCTGAGATTGACATTGTGTCAGTGCAGTACTGGTCTGGGACCAGTGAGAGTTGTACCATACTATGACACTGACTTCAGGTTGGTTGAGACTGGTCTGGGACCAGTGGTACATACTCCGACACTGACTTCGTGTCAGTGTAGTAATGGTTTGGGACCAGTGAGTGTTACATACTAAGACACTGACTTTGGGTTGGTTGAGACTAGTTTGGGACTAGTGGTACACTCTCTGAGACAACGATACAGGTCTGGGACTAGTGGTAGGAGTGGTACTTACTATGAAGCTGACTTCGGGTCAGTTGAGACTGGTCTGGGACCAGTGGTACACGCTCTGAGACTGACTTTGAGTCGATGGAGGATGATACTGGTCTGGGACCAGTGGAGTTGTACTCACTATGACGCTGACTTTGGGTTGGTTGAGACTGGTCTGGGACGAGTGGTACATACTCTGAGACTGACTTTGAGTTAGTATGATACATCCTCGATCATTTCTTCTTCTTCATAATTTGGATAAAAGCAGAGCAGAATAGAACAAAGTAGAGCAGCACATATCAGAGCAGAGCCGTACAGATCAGTACAGGGCAGAACAAGACAAAGCAAAACAGGCAGAATAGAGCAGAGCAGGGCAAGGGTCAGGCTGTATAGGGCAGTGCATTTGATGGATGAATATTAACGACCGATAAACAGATTGCAGATGAAGTTCTCCCTAGTTGAGAGGGAGTGTTAAAATTGGCAACTAGGACAAAACTTCATGTGGGTCATCTTATTCATGGCTGATAATATGTTCATTAGATTCCTCCCGGCGAGAGGTGTAGGATTGATATAAAGATCATCCGATTTCGATAAGTATTCATGGAGATATGAATTTATTTTGATTATGGAATTATTATCAAGCCGACCTACAACTCATGTAGGCTCAGAAGCCCAACAGTCGCATCTATTCAAACACCAACATTGTGCATAAATATAGGAGGACTTTTCCTCATTTGGACTCACTCATCTCATCACATCTCTCTCTCTCTACTGTGCAGAAAAGGGTCTCTCCCTCACACATGTGAAGCTGGGAGTTGCTGAAACTGAAGTTGCAATTGCAGAAGTAAAGTTTTACCTTCGTGGACTAGAAGGTCTTCTCATCAGAATTGCGCTGTAGGTTCATCTGAACCTCCTCTGAAAGCCACAACTTTTGGTGGTGGAATCAAGTCAATCCGACAGACAGTTTGCAAGATATCCACTGCCCTAGTTTGAAGGAAGCTGCTGAAACTGAAGTTGCAATTGCAGAAGTGAAGTTTGACCTGCGTGGATAAGAAGATCTACTCATCTGAACTGCGTTGTAGGTTCATCTGAACCTCCTTTGGAAGCTGCAACTTTTGGTGGTGGAATCAAGCCGATCTGATGGTCGGTTTGTGAGATATCGTTTGTCCTAGTTTTGATGATGAAGTCGCTAATGCTGATACTGCTGATCTAGGGCTTGCTACTGCTGATATAAATCAGAGTTATTGTACTATTTCCCTCTGCTAAATTATTGAAGATAAAAGAAGATTTGATCAAAGGGTTTCCCCACACATTGTGGGGTTTGTCCCTGGTTTCACGAGTTGGGTGAGTCGTGTCGCAAGACTAGATAGGAATCACACTATTTGTGATGATTGTGCGACATTTTGGGGTTTCTTAATCGAGTGAGTCGAGACGGTCGATATGAGCACGCTTATGATCAAGTTAGATGGTTGAGACAAAAGTGCCCTAGTGCAACGACTTGAGTGGGGATGAGTTGGCTTAAGTGTTGAATGCTCACCCAAATTTGAGGTTTCTTGTATGATGGATCACATCAGTTAGGTCGTGCCGATCGAGCCTACACATCACCACATTGGTGATTTCACCATGCATTGGGTCGACTTCATGAGAAAGAAACTCAGAAACAATATGTTTTGAGTCAATTGGAGTCGATTGGTGAGATGTGAAGGGTTGGCCAACCAAAGAGATGTGTCGGTTGGATGAGACACATCCCTTTGTGTGGCCATATGATTGATCTATACTGAGAGCTGTGTAACCGAGTTGGAAGGCAAGAAACAAGCTTCGAGAGGCCGGTTCGCAAGGAAAGGCAAGGCACGAAGCAATATGCAACTGTTGGAAATGAATTCAACTTCTATTAAGAATGTTGTACATATAAATACAAGATACAAACCGTTGGATTCAACTTCCAAGGTTTCTTGGACATGTATTGACCGTCCACCAGAACGCTAATGGTTTAGGTGTCTAACATTCCCAACCTTAATCTGAAGGGGTTTCAATGGCTGCAAGAATAGACCTAAAGTGCAAAAATTGCATTGCATCCAATGGCGGAATGAGCTCTCTGAAATGGTGTTTTTTAAGGATGATTACAAACCAAATGGAAAAATTTGATGTCTCTAGCTGTGGTGGTTTAAGGTTGATCACCAACTCTGGAACTAAGGCTCAAAGAAGTTCTTGGAACTATTCCAAATATTGATAGCATATGAAGTCTTCTACCAGTGGAACTGCTCCTTGATAATGGGTTGAATATGACCAGAAACTGTGTCGCAGAAACCAAATTCTTCTGTCGATGGTGGTTTAAGGATGGCCACCAACCAAAAAGCATGCTCATATAAATTTGTCTCTAGCTATGAACCTGAATCTGGCTAACTCTGGCTCTATGCTCTCACAACAAGCTCTGGTTCAAGCTGTGGCTCAAGCTTTCTTGATAAACCTTTGAAGTCAGCATGTGACCATCGATTCCTCCCATGTCAAATACAAGTTGAGAAGATGAAGAAATCTTCACTTCCAAGAATCAATCCATCTTCTTGGCTATTGAAGGCCATTGCCAAGAATCAATCCATCTGAGGTGACTCTTCGTTCTTGTAGGACTCTTGTTGTTGGAACATCTGTTTGAATGATGTGGGTGCTTACTGTTGTCGCACAGATTGACACGACAACACTCAGATCGGGGGCTGTCACTCTGATCCCCGATCTCTCCGTTTAAGCCTGTCTCCCGTCGCTAAGGGGGGTAGACCCTGTAAGGAGATGGATGACCAACTGTGAACCAGTTGGTTTGGGAGACACGGAAGGACAAAGCACTTAATAAATTTGTTTAAATTAATGGACCAATGCGTTATGGTTTTGGTGTCAAAATGATCACTTAACAGATTTTGCAGGGATGTAAAGTATGCACAACAATCATTTAACATCAAATTACTTCGAAAATGTGAGATATCAGTAAATTCACAACACTTTTAACAATGATCTGGCAAATTAAAAGGAAACAAACTCTGAAAGATATGACCATGCACATTAACCAGATATTATATGCCAGATAAACATTTATCCCAAACTTTTAGCCTCCGCAAGAAAAAATAGAACGCGAATAAAATTTCTAGGCTAAGACATTAACTGGCAAAATATTTCCATGAAGAAAAAAAAAAAAATTATGCCTTTTTTCGACAATTTTTTTTTTCAAAACGAAAAATCTAAACTAAAAGAAAATTTCAAAGTTCTAAACTAAAGACTAAGGTCTAAAAAGATTTTTTTTTTGATTTTTTTAATTTTTATTTATTTTGATTTTTTTATGATTTATAAAATAAAACTAAACATTTAAAAGAAATCCTAAATGCCAAAACTAAAGCGTAAATAAAGAAAAATTAAATCTAAACTAAAATTAACTAAGTCCAAAAGCTAATATCCTAAATTAAAACTAAAACTTGGGCTAAAACTAAAATTTAAAATTTAAATTTTAACGCCTAGAAACCCTACGCATATGTACCTATGAAATCAAAACTAAAAAAAAAAAAAAACTAAATAAACAAAAAAATGGAAAACGATTTTTTTAAATTTTTGTTTTTTTTTTTTAAACAACCTAAGCTAAAAAGAAAAAGACGCATACGCATTACCCATTTAAACTGATTATTGAAACGTGACCGAATGAATGAAACGATTTCAAACCTGAGCTATACCTGGAAATTTTACCTTGCCCGTGACTCCTTAACCTCTTACCTGTGCGTATGTTTCATTTCTTGTGGGTGCAGCAAAGCAACTAGCTAACCGAGCACGAAATCAGCACAGAGACAGCAGCGTGAGGAGCGTTGGTTGGAGGCGGGATTTGATGGTGAACAGGCAGCGTGCTTGACGGGCCTGATACCCACGACGTCTCAAAAAGAAAAAATCGATTTGTGGTAATGTGTTTTGGCAGGCTCGCATGCGGACATGGAAGAACAGGCTGCCGGGGGAGAGGATCACGCTTGGAGTTTTGACAGCAGGCAGGCTTGCAGGAGAGTCACCATCTATGTAAATCGATCGCCCACGGAACCTTGAATTTTTACTGTGCCTCTGAGAAATTTAACGTTTGTCTTTTCCCTTGTTCATACGCAGATGCTGGCAGCGGATGGAGGATCTAAGACACAGTTTCCCGCAACAAAAAATAGTGACTGATACCCATGAAAATTCCAACTCGAATTTGTACAGTGTTTGCAGACGGCTTGATGCCCAGTACTACACCGATCTGACAGCTGATGAACTGAAACCTCTCCTCGTTCTGCGATTGAGCCCGTTGGAGCGATTTTGATCTAGACGGATTTCTTGCCTTATGCCCGCGTACAAATGCGCCACTGTTTTAGACCGATGAGCTGCCTGTAGATACGAGAAAACTGAAAACTCTAATGAAAACTGTACAAAACAAAACCTTGAAACCCTAGAACAGCTAATTTAATTTACAGATTTGGCCCTTTAACAGCCAGATTCGTCAATAAGCACAGAAAATGTTTAAAGAAATAATGATTTCAGATTTTCATTGTGAAGAACTTCGGAAATCTCTCAAGCAAATTAGAAAGATAAACCGAATGATAGACCCAGGATCAAATCCAACTGGGCTCAGCAAAAAAAATGCTTGCGGGAGTTGGCTGGTTCAGCCGAGAACTTCCCCGAACGCCCACAAAATTCCTTCAGAAAATGTTTTCTGCACAACTCAAAACAACCATTAGTAAAGAGGGCAAAAATGCTGCTAGATCTCAGGAAGTAATGGAGATACCTGCCATTACTTCAGAAACCCTAACAGCACCCAAACCCTAGCAAGTGAGCAAGATACCTGTGCTCACAACACTCTACAAAAAGCTATTATTAACGGCTGAAAATAACAAATGCAGAAAAATTAAACAATCTCACAGCATTCAAGAGAGTAACACCAGCAAGATATGGACCCCAAAGTCTTCTTTATTAACCAGAAACAGATTTACAAGAGAGCTTCTTCAGTCT
>APFE031737295.1:0-10671 GCA_000404065.3 Pinus taeda
AAAGGCATGTCCAAACAATGCATAATATCAATAGATGTCCAAAATATCATGAATAAATAAGTATCTCATATATGTTATGAGTCCACACATGATCCAAAGCACTGAGTCTTGAGTCCTTAGAAGCATATGCTTCTAAAAGTTTACAAAAAAGTTAAAGCTGCATACTAATCAGAAAAAAATCAGCAACTAAGAGTCTAAGACTCTTAAGAGTGAGAATTAGAAGCGATTCCTTCCACTCCTTTGCTTGCTTGACTCTCAAAGTTCTCCAAGTCATGAAGGCTGAAAAGAGGAGGCTCATCTAATTGAACCTAGTCTGCCGCATTTGTAGCTTGCAAATCTATCTCTTCAAGGTCGATTGGTGAATGATCCATACTTGTCATTATCATGAGACATTGAAATGTGAATTAAAGTTTCACTTTGAAGTTTGAAGTTTGAAGTTTGAACTTTAAAATACGAACTAGATTATGAAACCTTTAAATTCAAGCTCTCGAATCTCACCTTGTATTTGTTTGTTGCGAAGTCGTAGATTGTAATAGACAAATACAAGGTCATTCAAGCATTTTTGTGTCAATCAGTTGCGCTTCTTAGATGTATTTTCTCAAACATGCTCCAGTTGCGTTCAGAACCTGAAGCACTGCATGCTTGGTTTAAGATTCGAATGGCAAATCTCTTCAAATCTGGCGTATCACTACCAAAGTTTTGCCACCAAAGACCTAGCAAGTGGTAAGGGTTTGTGAGTAGAAGTATTAAATTAGTAAATAGAAAAAACTTAAAAAGAAAAGAAAATTTAATAAAACATTTAACATACAAAATAAAGTTTAAACAGATTTAATGAATTGATGAAGCCTTCATGCTGGGTACTTGGCAACATCTTAGACCTTTGTCTTATAGCACTGGTATAGGCAAACAATTTAGATGGTGCCCTATAATCTTGTAGTTGGGAAAAGACACGACTTTGTTGTTCTGGATCAGGGAAGCACCTTTCCACGCATGTCATAAGTCCTCTGCCAAACTCCCCATCCTCATTAAATTTGCTCTTATCATAAAAATATTGTGGGTTTAAGAAGTACCCAGCAGCAAGGGGGAATGCAATTGCCTATCCCAACGTGCATCTATAATGTCCCAAAGAGGCATATACTTTGTCTCATCATCCCCATATCTTCTTTTGATGGCCTCCTTTGCGAGATCCATCGCCTCATAAATGTAACCCATAGTGGGTTTGTCACCATCAACCATCCTGAAAGTTCAAGCATTCAAATTTAAAGAAATATGAAACATTATAAATAAAAAGAAGCTTGAAATGAAATTTAAAAAATGAAAAAGTTAAAAGACTTGAAGTACTTGAGAACTCTAACAAGGGACTCCGTCATAGCAATAATCTCTTCGTCATCTTTCCAGAAACCATCATTAAACACAAGTGCAGCAATTTCGATGCCTTCAAGGGTCTTGGAATGTTTAGATCCCATCCACTCAGGTCCCAAGAACATCCTCTTCAGATTTATCTTTTGCTCAACCACATATTGCAAAGATATGAAATTTGTTGCAAATCTAGTCACTGCAGGTCGAACAATTTCTTTACCTTCAGTGTATATTCTCATAGTGTTTAGGACAATAGTGTGGTTGTATAGGTATTTGGTTATGGATTTTGCCTTCTTCACAACCTCATGTATCCAATGAAGCTTACCAATGTTCTCAAGCATTAAATCTATGCAATGGGCAGCACAAGAGGTCCAAAAAATAGTGGGGTGCCTAATCTCAAAAAGTCTACCAACAGCCATATAATTAGCTACATTATCGGTGACAATTTGTACAACATGTTCTTCTCCCACTTCTTGAACGACTTCCTCCATCATTTCACAGATAAGTTGGGCAGTCTTAACCTTGTCTGAAGCATCCACTGATTTGAGAAACATTGTGCCTGCGGGACAAGATACAAGGAAATTTATTAAAGTTTTATTCCTCTGATCTGTCCATCCATCACTCATGATGGTGCACCCTGTTTCTACCCATGATGAACGAAACTCAGCTAGCACAAGCATGACATCTTCAACACTCTCTAACAATATATCTGTCCTAAGGCTCTCTGATGTAGGGGCTTTGAACCCTGGACCTACAACAACAATTGCATCAATCATAGCTTGCCAATAAGGACTTCTGGCACAGTGGAAAGGTATGTCAGAATAGTACCAAAAGTTAGCAATGGCCTTCCTTGCCTGACTATGGATATTTTTTTTCTAACCAGTGGCATCCAAGGTAGGTTGGGAACCGGGTTTTGTGCGGGGAGCAAAAAAGGTGTTTATGTTTCCACCTCCAGTGTTGAAGGAAGGAGTCGAAGGACTCGTATGGCTTTGAGTTTGACTTGGCCTTGGAGGCATGTGTGGAAAACTTGGGAACGACATTGAGGATTCAATAGAGTGAGGTGACATGGGGCTAGTGGTAGAAAAAGTATAAACTCCAAGAGTTCCTATTTCAATATTTTGTTTTGCTTTCTTGGCATTATGCTGATCTAACATCTCAAGGGCCAAGTCTACTTGGTATTTGACATTATCGTCAACGTTGGTGCAAAGACCTATATCATGCCTAGGTATTTGTGCAAGGTGGAACTTGAATCTATAAATGCTTCCACTACATTCCTTTTTGCAAAATTTACAAAGGAGCTTGGGGTTTCCGGGAATCTTGTCACAATAAGCCCAAGCAAAGTCCTCTCTCGGCATTGTTGTTGCTTTGAACTTGTGTTTAATTTGTGGCTTCTGTTAAGATTTGGAGTCGTGGCTTCTATTTAATTTGTGGGTCCTGTGAAAGACAACAAAAAATCAAATTTAAAAATGATCCAAAAATTTAAAATATGCTAGAAATTTAAAAAGTTAAATGAAGACAGATGTCAGTAAACATATAGAAAATTGAAATGTTGCCTTTCAATAAAACCAGAAAACATGCAGAACCCTGGTTTTATTCAATGGAGCACAACATAGCTCAAAAAATTGGCACAAAAGCACACCAAGAAAGTGCCATCATCTGTCATCTATGCATATGAAGATTGCTGCAAGATCACTTAGATCTCTGCCATGTATCAAATATATGTGTCAAATCACTGTCAAGTCTATAACTTTGATCTATGTTGTGCTTGGATTATTTTTCTCTCTATTGTACTTGTGCTGGGGTTTATTTTTCTCTGTAGGGCTGCACCTCCTTTGGCTGCCCTACTGTTGTTTAACTCTTTCTTCGATCATGGATGAGAGCATTAGTAGTTCAAATATAAGGCAGATTCAAGAAGACATGGTCAACATAAGGGCCAGACCATGATTTATGTGAAGATGAAGGGACTTCTGCTGAACATACTAAGTTCCAACTTCCAACTGTCAACCTGAACAGAGAGTGTTTACCTAGGAAAGTAGGGCACCTCCAATCCAGAGAAGGAATTTTGATAATATTAAGTTCTCAGCTCTGAGATCCAATTTCTGTTGTTTTGATAGTTTTTCGACATAGGGAATTGCATATATCAAGAGGGGAAGTTGGGAACAAACTTTCTGTATATATGACGTTTGAAAGAGCTTTTCTCAATGCATTCTCACGCTTGTCACAGTTCATGGTCACTTATAATTTTACATCCTAAAGCACATTAAAAATTAAATGGGGAACATTGATGTTTTAGGCTTTTAGCCATATTAAATTTTAATCAACAACTTCAAAACTATGCTAAGTCTCCTTTCATGTTTTAAGTTAAAAATTTAATTCAGCCTAAAGTTGAGGTCATCAAAGAGCTATTTATGCCTGTCAAGACCTGGGTAAGTTAATGTAATATATTAGATTGTCTTTACGGTAAAGCAATGTAAATTATTAGCTGCAATCTTTGATGATTCTCTATCTCTTATTCATGTCATTTTCTAACAATGAATGATTTCTGTATTGGAATCAATCATCGTAAGTGTTTCTAAGCATGAAATGTTTGATAGGATAATTTCGTTGCTAATATCAGACTACGAATGGTTTTTTACGTTCTTATGTGATATTGTTTGATTGTGTTCGATTGGTTCGGGTAGTCAGTGATTGTAAGGCTAAACTTTTAACAAATCTACCACTCGGTCATACTTCAGTCTTCTAGACTCTATATGTTAATTTTATATGTTAATAATAAATATGTCAAGTCATTGTCAATACTGAATATGTCACCGTTCACGCAGGTTACCTCAAGGCTGAAGGCTCACGCAGGTATATGAATATCTCAGCAATCCGGCTCTGCGGCGTCGAATGCAGCGCTGTTGACTGAGGACTCTGCGGCAGTGTCGACTGAGGACTCTGCGGACTCGGGACTATGAATAAAATGACTGTAACTCGGCCCCTTTTCCACAGAGATAACAGTCCCATGCAAGGTTGTTTGTATAGTCTTCTAAATCGGCAGCAGGTCGACCCCTTTTCTTAATACTCAACCTACACAAATGACTGTATATTTATATCAGTCCACTCAGCCAACGAAGAAGGGAGTTCATGGTCACTACAACGGGTATAAACTCGGCATAATATGATGACAACTTAGCCAGTGAATTGTGACCCTTTTTAGCAACTCGTGCAGCATACTAGGATGAATTCGGGCCTCTAACATAACTGGACTCGGCCCGACTTTAACACTCAGCTCTCAGCTAGCAAGGAAGGTATACTTGGCCAGCAAAGAGAGATGCGCCCAGCCTCTTGGTATGGTAACCTCAGCGTGAAATGAGAAAGAAATTCAGCGCCAATCGACAGTGAGAAACAATGAAACAATGCTATCACGTAACTGATATAGTTATAAACACCTTACCGCCACAATCCGAAACCCAAAACCCGATAAACCTAAACGCAAAACTGGCGGGACTCGCCAAAAAAACGCAGAATCGGGTAAATCGCCAGACTCGCGAGTCAAACTCACGTTGACCACGAGTCAAACTCGGTCAACGCGAGTTGACTCGCCGAGTTTCAAATCGGATCTTTTCACCGCCGACCCGAGTATGACTCACGATTAATTGCCAAAATCGGCGATTCCTGTTTCACTGCCCCCAACGGTTATGAAGAAAAATCAATAAAGGCAAAACTTAAAAGGCATATGAAGAAGGGTGGAAAAACAAAGGCCGAGGTAACTCATGTACCACGATTTGCTCCCTCCTACACTCATATACCTAGGTGTGCGCTTCCCTTGTTATAGCTTCCCTATGTACCTTGACATGTGGTCTAGATGATTCCCCTGATCCCTGCTTTGTTCCATCATTATATCATTTGCCACTTGCCTCTTAAGGGATGTACTATGTCACCCCCTTTAGAGGTTGAAACCACCTAATAGGGTGCTTGGTTAACTCCCTTTTTGAGCTTGGAGACACTTGTACTTGCCAAAGCCCACTATGGAAGGGCATGCCACAATGAAGTGCCCCATTGATCCCATGACTTGTACGCATTATTACTTGATTATTCTAAAGATTTGTTGTATTGGAGGGCAAAGGGGACACATTGGATCTTATGCAGGATTGCAGGTGGGTCTTCATTTAGGGCTTGGTCTCCCTATACAGGGTCCTAGCCCTCCAAAGGGCCACATTCGCACTTGTAGGGTGAGCTTGAGAGTCATGGGCCTCCACCATAGTCGAGATGACTTCATGGATCCCCAACAATGTTCGTTGATTGCTCCTATTCCACCTTTTGGATGAGGATGATGCCCCTGGTTCACCATGCCCAACTGGCTCCACAGATGCAGCATACACTTGGCAGATTTCACAGGGTCTAGAGGATTGTTAACCGCTGCAGAGCCAGGGCTTATGTCATCATTCCAGCCCTTACAAATGGTCTACAGGCATTTTCAATCCATTTGGAGACCCATGAGGGTGACCTTGTGCCTGCATACCTACTTGGGAGCACCGTAGGTTTTTGCTTGGAAAACAAGGGGCCATACCCTTGCCCACTATGATGGGAGTCCATTTCTACATTATGGCACCCTTTGGACTTCATTAGGCCTCCCCAAAGGCCCAACGACTCACTTAGTTGATCATTTGACCCTCTTGAGAGGCTTATTAATGTATTATTGAGCTATTTGGTGGGCTTTTCACCAAATTTTAGTGTTATTATGCACATTATTTTATTCTAGGGGCTACATTTGGCCAAAATAAGCTAAATCAAATTCATTACACATTGTACAAATAGACGATGAATTGATTCATACTCTCATCATCACTTGGATTTGGAACTAGTATCTCTTTAGAGATTTTCGCTATCCTTCTTAGAGGACGATTTTTTGGAGCATGGAATGAATTTTGATGTTTGGATAATTTTCATATGTCTTGGAGCTTCTTGATTGCAAGTTTTTGGATGGTTGGATATATTCTTATACATGTAAATACATTTTAATGCTATTCTTCCTTTCTAATTTTGTCACATATATTGTTGTTGGGATTTTGCTATACTAAGGCTTATTTGCTGCATCTCTTATGCGAAGTTGTGGAAATTTTGTTTTTGGATAGTGAATGCTTCATGTATGGGCCATGTATAATGAATGAATGTTCCTAGGGATGTTTCATTATTGAAATTCATTTTGACAAGCCATTTACCTTGTAAAACGAAGTCTTTGAAGCTTCTTTTGCTGCTACCCTAGTGCCAAGCGAAATTGTCGTTGAGGCCTTCTTGACGTAGAAAGTTCAAAGGTCCATGATCATAATTCTACCTGACTCCAATCTTTCGAAAGGATCGGGCACTGGTCCACCCAAAGGTGATCACCTTAAACCTATTTTCCTTCTCTCCTTCCCTCTTCTCTAGGTCTAGTCCTCTAGTTCACCTAGGGCATCAATTATCTCACGATCTAGCCATCCAAATACTTCGATTTTTGGTCCACAACTGTGCTGGTGTGTCTTCAAGAAGCCCTCCAAATTTCACGAGATTTCGACGGTGGGACCTTGAGATATGGTAAGCCCTAGATCGAAGAACAATTCTTGCCGTTGGTTTCCCTTAGGCTAGAAATCTCACTGGGATCCTTCCATTGCCTTTCATTTAAAATTCATTCCTTTATCCCTTTCCCCTCCCTAATTAGATCAAACATATCATTGGTTGCTTAATCCTATCCCCTTGACCGAACCTTGGGTCCACTTGGTCCTGTGTGGTCCCATGTACTATCAAGTTTAATCCTTCAAAGATCACTTGGAACCCAAGTTTCCACAAGAATTCTAGGACTTATGGATCCCCTTTATAAGACACATACTCAAAACCTAACCCTAGAAATTTTCCCCAAGCCCTTCCTAGAGAGCCTTACATCTTTTCTTCCAAGACAAACAAGCCACATATTTGAGCCTCTTGTGAATAGGCTTCCAAGATCACCCCTCGCCCTATCATTGGTCAATCCATTTCATGATCTTTATAATAACGGGTCTCCTCCCATTAGTGAAAATCCGTAAAGAGTAGGGAGACTTAGTCGAGGTGTGTTAAAATTGGCAACTAGGGTCAAACTCCATGTGGGTCATCTTATTTATGGCAGCTGATATTTTTAATGGATCCCTCTCATCGAGAGGTGTAGGATTGATCTAAAGACCATTCGATTCTGATAAGTATTCATGGAGTTATGAATTTATTTGTGTTATAAGACAATTTGTCAAGGTCAGCCGACAACCAAATAAACCCCACAAGTGCTCAACATTTTAGTATAAAAAGAGATGACTTGAGAGTCATTTCTTACACACACTTCTATCTTGATTTCTCTCCACTTGTCTTGGGTTTTAGTTGAAGAGAAATCTAGGAGTGGAAGCCCTAGACGTTGGAGGAAAAGAGGCTGCCCTAGATGCAGATGGAAGGTAGCCCTAGACGCAGATGGAAGACAACCTTAACGCTATCCTAAGGCAGCCCTAACCTATGCTATCTCAAGGGTAACCTAGCCGCAGTCAAGATAAGGATATACGCTGCCCTAATAGGTCCAGGCCGTAGAAAAGTCATGGGTCTTTTGGAGGACTAAGCTGATGTTAGGAGGGCCTAGGAGCTGGGCTAGAAGGCAACAATCCAAGGTCTACTTCAGTGAAGGAGAAAGGACGTTAAGGTCATCCTTGTGACCACTTGAAGAGGCAGCAAGGTCTGTGTGAAAGCCGCTGGCCTATAAGTATTGTTTTGATGGTCAAAACAACCCTCTACATGGAGCTTGTTGTCGCACAGATTGTCACGACAACGCTTAGACCGGGGGCTGTCACTCCGATCTCTCCGTTTAAGCCTGTCTCCCGCCGCTAAGGGGGGTAGACCCTCTAAGAATATGGATGACCAACTGTGAACCAGTTGGTTTGGGAGACATGAAAGGGGAAAGCACTAAGTAGATTTGTTTAATTTGATGGACCAGTGCCTTATGGGTTTGGTGTCAAAACGATCTCTTAACAGATGTTGCAGGAATGTGAACTATGCACAGCGATCATTTAACATCAAATAACTTCAAAAATGCAAGATATCAGTGAATTCACAATGCTTTTAACAATGCTCTGGCAATTTAAAAGGAAATAAACTCCGAAAGATATAACCATATAAATTTGCACATCAACCAGATATTATATTAAGCATGCCAAGTCTCACAAAAGTAAACATTCATCCACATCAAGACTTTAATCTTAGCAAAAATAGAAAGCGATGAGATTCCCAAGCTAAGACTGAATCTGGCAAAAATTTTCCACGATAAAAATATTTTTTTTTTATGCTTTTCCGAATAAAATTTAAAGCTAAAATCTGAACTAGAACAAAATTTAAAATCTAATCTAAAGAAATATATTTTATGATTTTCTATTTTTTATATTTTTTATTTTTCAAAACAAAATTAAACTAAAAAAAATCTATTTTAAATCTATACTAAACCCAAAAAAATAAAATCTAAAATCTAAAACCCTAATACCCCTTTTGTGAATTTTTATTTTTTATTTTTATAATGCTAAACCCTAACAAAATAAATATTAAACTAATTTAACATAACATGAATTTAAATAAAACTTAAAACGAAATTAAAACAAAACAAAGGAAATCTAACTAAAAACTAACCCTAAGAAAGTAACGCATACGCATTTGAATTAAAACGTGACCAAATAATGAAATCGATTTAGAACTTAAACTATACCTACGCTAACAGAAATCGCATGGATATCGAACCAAAATCGATTTAAACTACGCTAACTCTCAGATCACACGCATAAACAAAACATCGCATGACAGTGTTCCGAACTGCGTTTATGATTAAAACACTTACCTGACGCCCACGAGATCGACCCGTAGCCCTTCTCAATGATCAGTTAATGCCCACGAACTCTCCAGTGCAGGAACGGACTAATGGAAACTCTGCGTTTTGTTTCGGCTGTGTCTTTTGCAGGTTGGCGTGCGATGGACGAACGGGATTGAGGGAAAATGCTGGCCAGATGATAGACCACGAAAGTTTTCACACTCGAATGTATTGCGTTTGCAGGTGGCAGCAGAATAATGAACGCAGGTCGGCGTGGGAAAAAAAAAAACAGAGCCACTGAGGAGTATAGCAGCGAAGGAGGGCTTCGATTTCACGCTGGTGGAGAAGCAGAAGAGCTGTGACAGCGGGGATGAGTTTTCTTGACGTGTTTTTTGCAGGTATAGCAGCGTTTCTTAAAAAAAATTTGGATGACTGCCAACAGAGAATCGATACAGATTTGAGAGTGTTTGACAGAAGGGAATGCTGCTTGCAGGCAAGACGATAGAGAATGCCGCAGTGATTGCAGGCTATTACAGGCAGCTGGCCAAGCAGCAAGGGCTTTTCCGATAAATTTCTTCCTGCAACACAATTGAAACCCTCCAGATCTGAAAGAAACAACAATTGATACCTGAACCCCTGGACAGCAGAATGGCTCAGACAGACCCTCTGAAATCCTCAGAAAAAACCCTGTAACCTAATTCAAAATTTCAAAATTTACAGCTCTATAAAGCTAGATATATCAGTGATTACTGAAAAATTTTAAGAAATTTCAGATAGCTAATGAAATGCTTTAGGAAAATCTCTCATGCAAATTCAGAAATTTAAAAGACTGAATGATTAACCCAGGATCAAAACCAGTTGGGCTCTGCAAAAAATGCTTATGGGAGTTGGCTGGTTCAGCCTAGAACTTCCCCTAACGCCCATTGATCCTCAAGGATTTCCTGCACAGCTCACTTCAACCGTCAAATAAGAGAGAAAAAACAGTACTAGATCTCAAACAACAATGGAGATACCTGCCATTACATCAGAAACCCTAATATTACTAAAACCCTAGCATGTGAACAAGATACCTATGCTCAACAATACTCTTCATTAAGCTGTCATTAATGGCTGAAAATTAAAATATGCAGAAATAAAATTGCTCACAGCACTTTAAGAGAGTAACACCAGCAAGCCTTTTGACCCCAAAGTCTTCTTTATTAGCACCAGAAAAAAGATTATACGAGAGCTTCTTCAGCACAAGACTCAGATCCAATATCCAATGATCTCAAATGACCCCTAGCACCCTATTTAAAGGAAAAAATCCCAACGGCTAGTTTGAGTGATCCATGTCAAAACAATCTTGACCGTCGATGAGGATCAAGACATCTCTTAATCTCATCCGTCGAATTTTTTAATGCATTAAAAAATTCAAATTCTCAATTTTTTTTTATTATTTTTTTAATTTATTATTATTATTTTTTTAGTTTTTAATTTTATTATTATTACGG
>APFE031737295.1:21189-52366 GCA_000404065.3 Pinus taeda
TTATGTGTTCCAATTATAAATGATTTTAACTAATAAAAATAATAATTGAAAAGAAATACTAATTGCCCCCCCTCTTCTCAGTGTTTCCAACAACTCGGACTTCCTTTGACTTTCCAACAACAGACTTTGGACTTTTTGCAGCTACAAGAGATATCGAACTTCTTGTGAGAGAGTGTTTTCCAAATGAATTCAATGTGCTTGTATTTATAGGCTCCATGTGAGGTCAAATTAGGGTCCTTAGGCCGACTTGATTTCTTCTAGGCTGACTTGGTGTGGAGGATACATAAATTATACTTGATTGAATGCTTAAACCTTTTTACATGATTCAAAAGCCCAAGAAGGGTCTCTTTAAAAGTACAATGACTCTATTGACTTAGAATAAATCCTAGAAGTCCTCAATGGGGACTTTGACCTAAAACATGGTGACCCAAGCATTAAAATTTTGCTCTAATAAGTCACAATAAGAATAATAAAAATTCTTTTCCTTATTCTTTTGACAATTACATTACAAGATGACTCAAATATGTTAAATGAAAACGAACCTAGTTACATTTTACAACTAGGGAAAAGAAGATTAATAGCTGTCTCTATCCATTTTTCCAACACTTATCACATATACAGGTGCCTATGCATCTGATCCTTCCCGCGGGATGGATTGGCAAGAGATCATGAGTTGGTAACTTATTGAAAGAGTTTCATTCTTAGTCAGGATAGTAGTACATTAAGGGGCTATAGAGATGAGGGGTACTACATGCTCCAGTTGGCAGCAAGATGTGGACCGATAGTTCATCAACTCTCTAGTAGCACTTGCCCAACATAAGTAGTGTGGGGTTAACCTTTGTCTATGCCAAGGGTTGGACTGGAGAGAGGTGATGAGTTGGTATTCTATTGATGGAGCATCATTTATGGCTAGAGATAGAGCACAACCAAAGCCTTGGGGTATCGACGAGGATGATTGGCTATGGTGGATTTGGGATCTAGGTGGGTCCATTGATGGAAAATTGAGTCAACAACTTGTTTGAGATCTAGGTATTGAGGGATCCATTCATGTTCGTGGAGGCATGGCGTAACACAGTGGTTCGTATGGGATCCTAGTACTAGTTTGCAGATGCCTCTGTAGTGGACAAATATGATTTCTTGAGGGAAAGCAATTTTGGGGCGGGAGGATTTGTCATGTCCCCATTTTTATTTTCCTCTATAGTACAAGTAGGATGAGTTTCCAGGGTATGTGATGGCCAAGCTATAGGAGCAAGATTACATCATCAGGGGTCTTGGAGGAGTTTTGAGGAGTTTTTATGGGATCCGGTGGCATTTGCTTGGCATATTCCATCATTGGCACAACTTTCCTTTTATTCTGCTGCATTTTGACAACTTTCATAAAATAGGGTTATTACTAGGCCCGACTTTAATTCATTATGCTTGAGGTGGCATTCCGGGCAAAATATATATGATGGAATACGTCAGTGTAATAGTTTGTTGGAACCGAAACGAGAAAATCTACAGGATGGGATGCTGAGAATTGACTTCCAGTGGGCTGAAGAGAGTATGGTGGGCGATTTACCATTTTCCCTGATTAAAAATGACTTAAATTAATCATTTAATTAAAGAAAAAAGGGAAAAATAATTAACTGGAGGAAAAAGGCCAAAAGTGACTTAAGTGAAATAAAATAAAATTAAAGGTGAATTAAGATAAAGTCAATTGGAGGAGCTTCTAGAATAATAATAAAATAATAGAATAAAATGCTTCTAGAGGCTTGGAGATCTATCTATGGAGCCTTTAAAAGGAGGAGGAGATTATTTGGGACATCTTGGATTTGAGCTTTGTCTTTGTTGAGAGCTGGAGAACCTAGTTCCTAGCTACTATAGCCCCAGGACGGAAACCCTTGGGTATGTTGTTGAGTGTTGGATGAAAACCCAATGCTCCTTGAGGAGACTTCATCCAGGAGCTTCATAGAACTTCAGTGATATTGGAAGGAGGACCATTCCAATCCTCATCTTGGGCATCAACTTCAGTTATTTTTGTGGAGGCCAGGTTCAACTTGCAGAAAACTAGTTGTGGCCATCTTATCTCAGCTAACTTTAGCTATTGTACTGACATATTGTATCTTTATTAATAAACCTGAGTTTGCAGTATTTCTTATGAGTTTGCAGCTTTTCTGTGTTCCATAATGTAAATCTGTTTTGGTTGCTGTAATCTCATGGTGCATGTTTTGCTACTGTTTGGAGAAATTTAGGGTAAAATCTTGGTTAAGCATTTTTTGGCAAATTTGTAATTTTGGAATATTATATATAGTCACGTAGGGATAATCAGGTTCCATTTGTTGGAGGTTGGTAATATTGGATCCAAGTGGTTGGATAAATACTTGTTAGAGATATCTTCAACTAGGGGAAGATCTCATCCAATCCCATAGTCTACCTAGAGATTAAAGGCATATCGCAAGGAATTGCTCTTGATTGGAATTGGAAATTGGAGTTATCTTAGACAAGAGTGGGAGCAATTTGTTTTTTGACTCCAACCTCATTTCTTGTCCTAAATTGCAAGGCTAACCTAGAAGGGCTTGTGATTTGCAACCCAGCAATTGAAGAGATAATATTGGGCCAAGGAAGTCACATTTAACAACAAATTTGTTCAAAATGCTCAAATATTTTTCTTTTTTCTATTTTAATAAAATAAAATCCAAAAGAATATCTTACTAGCCTGTATTTTCAATTTTTATCTTAAAATAACTAGTTGACCTATTGGATGTTGAGCTAAGTTGCTAACATTTCCATATTTTAGCCAAGGGAAAGATGTATCTTTTATATTTGCACTTAACACATATTTCATGATGGTATATTAAGCATTTTGCAGATTTACAATAACCTATAATAAAAATCATTCAAGAGACCCAACAATTTTGTAAGTGCAAGAAACATATCCAAGTAAGTTTTACTCATACAAACCCTTAACTACTTTCCAGAATTGTTTTCCATGTGTATTTTCAATATTCCGGGGTTATTTAAGATACATTCCAGTGATTAGAAGTCATGTAACTTTGCTGGAATATTTTTTTGAGTTTTCACATCTCATCAGTGGATCATGACAACATCCCATCAAGGATAAGGTTTACAACTCATGTTTATATGGTCTCAGATTTTGTGATTATCTAGGGACTCATAGGCTAACATATATTCTATGATTGCCATACTAGCTACAATTTGCATAATTAGGTATTATATGAAATATTTTTTTGGAAATACCCAATGAAACACTTAGTTGCAGTCCTCAAACACGTACTATCAGAAAACCCATTTGAACCCCTTACCTGCCATGTTCTCAACAACTCATGTCAGTGTAAGATAGTATTACTGCTGGAGGATGGGAAATAGATATTTGGATATTTTGCTGCCATGATCTTCAGATTAAGGTATTTACTAATGTATTATGAGCTTATGTATCACCATAACAATTCTGTCCAAAATATGATATGAAGCTTGATATAAATATCTCTGATTAAAATAAAGCTCTTTTAACGTTACAAAATATGAATTGCCACTATCCTTTTCATGTTAATATTTGTTTTCTATACTGAAATATATATATATATATATATTATATATATATATATATATTATATATATATATATATATATTATATGATTAACATAATGCTCATTTTTTGTTATAGAATTTGAATTGCCACCATCCTTTTCATGTTAATATTTGTTTTGCATATTGAATTTTACAGTAGCAATGAATTAGACATTTGACTCTCTATTATGTTATGCTTTCTAGATAGTGAGGGGAAATTCTGCTTTGGCATACCATGGTGATATAATGAAGCAAACACGAGACAAGATTGCACCATCTAGACTTCAGGTACATTAGATTATCTCATGCTTATTTCAAAATTAATTTCTTGGCTTCTTTTTCTGAAAGTGCACCTTATAATATTTAGAATAAACACCAGAGTTGCAGCAGACAGACATCAGAGTTACAGCAGAGTGACATATGAATTTCTTGATGATCCTTGCCAGATGAAAGCTAGGGAAGCTAACATATGGGCATGTGCTCCAAGGGGCAACAAGTCCATGTTCTTTTGAAACCCGTGTTATCAGAACTGGATCAGACCGAACTGTACTGGCAAGTCTCACCATTTTTGAGGGAAAACTGGTACAAACTGGTGTCACAAACCGTAAAAGGCCCATTTAGTACTGAACCAATCAGTTCTTGTGTGGAATCAGCTGGTTCAGAACATAAATGGTCTACTGAATCAGCCAGTTTTGTACAATACTACCAAGGGCCCTTTGAATGCGTTTTTTTAAAGCAATACTTTATGATTGGGGAAGCCTAGTATTTGACCATATTGCCCTAGTAATGCTATGCAATTAATGGTAATGTTAAATTCTTAAAGTAAAAGAGACCCTTTTACTTAAATTTTTAACATTACCATTAATTGATTTAGAGTATTTAAGTGGTTCCAACCTCATTGGATTTCATGTAGAGAAAGTAGAATTTTAGGTCCCACTCAAAATATAAAAGACAACAATTTTTTAGGATTTCAGGATTTTGGGGGGATTGTAATGTTTTTGTTGGATTTTGTCATGTACGAGGGTATGGAACTGGCATTTAATCGAGAGCACCAACCACTCTATGTACCTTGATTTTAGTTGCATTTATTGTTGAACTTCTCTATCATGACCCTACTAAAAATGTACCCATAACTCAAACAAAACCTTGACTTGACATGCTAAGCTTTTTTTCTATCTCATTTTAATGCTTTAGCGAGTGATATTGATTACGAAGATCCCAATGTAGGCAATGATTTTGATGATATGTAGGTATTTGTTGTAGCATGATTTTTTTGGATGCTAGAGGCCATCTAGAGCTTGCTTCTTGATGTATTTTCGGTTCAGAGATAGATTACACTCAATGCTATTTTGGGTATATGCACCCTTACCCTTACATTCCATATAAATGATAAATTTTTCTTATTTGTGTACAAATAGTTTGGATTCATATGGATGCACATGAATATATATGTTTTTCATTAAAATTTGAATGATTGATGTGCTTTTGGTTGATTGATTTTTTGGGCTGATTTTTTCACTGGTTTCAATCTAGTTCTAATCAGTTCCTAGTTCAGAGGGTCTACCAATTCAATCAACGGTTCAATTTTGATAACATTGTTTGAAACACATCAATTTTAACATTGACATGGAATACCAAATGATTTTTGAATGTTTTCAATTCTCCCAATTATAGGTGGGAATTGTTTCTTTGAAAAGTAGTTGTGTATCACCTTTTTCAAAAGAAATCAATTATACAACATAGAGAATGGGATCATATGCCAAAGCTCTTTGAGACAACTCTGGATCATCCAAGTGTTGCCTCGGAGAGGCCCTCTTCAAGCTAGCAGAGATGTCACACAACAACCAAAAAGAAAGGGTCTTTTAAGGATTAATCAATGAAGGGGCAAGATCTTCAATTAGATATTTAGGATCTAGGGCTTACAATGGAGTTTTATGGCTGAAACTATGCATAAATAGAAAAAGAATGATGACATCAGCCCTGAAAGAGGGATTTAACATTCATATCATGCTAGATTTTGCTTTTATATAATTGTTAAATGCATTTCCTCTAATGTCATAAATTACTTCTTAGCAATATTTCACATAAAACGCTAGCCCTAACCCTAAAGATCTAGAAATTAGAAAGAAAAAGGACAATTTATTAAAGAAAGAGGGTTGATCAAAAATATTATGACTAGTGTTGAGTTCTAAACGGGCAATGGAGTCTTCTAGGGAAAAATCAATGAGAACAAACTTGTTGAAGTAGCGGGGACGAGTAGGTCATTAGGTATCAAACCCTAATGATTTCCTTGTAAGAGATGCACACTAGGAGTTCTCTTAAAGAATTTGTGGAAAACAATTTCACATATTATAA
This sequence comes from Pinus taeda, assembly GCA_000404065.3. Lineage (NCBI taxonomy): Eukaryota > Viridiplantae > Streptophyta > Pinopsida > Pinales > Pinaceae > Pinus > Pinus taeda. The sequence goes on from APFE031737295.1 coordinate 27,116, forward strand.
AGGAGCAACATTTCAAGATAAATCTAAAAATTTATATCATGGCACATGGCACAATTAGAAAACTTACTATGCAAATAGATGTGAAATATAGAATATATGTTGTAAACTTACAAATTTTTTGACAAGAATTACTTCAATCAATACTCGGAAATTATCTGCAAGAAAAAAACCATCTCCTAGAGAAATTCACACCATGAAAGATCACAATTCGGCTCAACTCACACTCTTTAAAGAGAGAAGAGTGATGGTGAGTGATGATTGTGGAGTAGGTAAGACGTTAGGACAATTGTCATAGCCATGTGAATAGCTAATGGGAGTCCAACATCTAGTGTGTATAACTATGAGGGAGCAATTGTGGAGGCGTGAGTTACTCTTTTCATTGGCATGCAGTGTCCACCCCTCTAATGTGCCTTTTACTTTGAATGATTTATCTTTATTTGGGTGCATAATTAGGAGCCCAAGTTTGTTTTTGTGATTTCCAATACCCCTTTGAGATGAGACAGTGTATTGTTCCTTAGGGTTGGGACTTTGAATAATTCCTCTCTTTGGATGAAGCATTAATTGCTCGAGGAACTTGGTGATGGCCAATGGGGATGGGGGTGGAGTGGGTAGAGCATAGTTTTAAAAACTAGCTGACTTGAACCGAAAACCGGTCAAACCGACTAGTTCATTGGGCGACTTGGTCAAACCAGACAAAAAACCTGGTTTAAGGGTCCATTTCGCCAAAAATCCACAAAAGACGACCCAAATCAGTGGGTTTGGGACGGAACCGGCCAGTTTATGGTCAAACTGCCTGATTCCGTCCCAAACCGGTCATTTCATTGCCAAGGCCGCGACAGACCCACACGACTTCTTTTAGGAAGTTTCTTGGGTGTTTTCGAGGGAAAGGGTTGTTTCCCTCCAAGAGCTCCCTCTCCAAGCCTTTAAAAGGAGCTCACCCACCTCATTTGCCTCACACATCTCATTTGGAGTTTTTGTGACTTTGATTGGGAGCTTGGAGAGTGTTGAGTTTTTGCTGGAATAGTCATCTTGGAGGCTTGGAGTTGGAGTTGGTGCTATTTTGGAGATAGTTTGGAGTTGTTAGTAGAGTTGGCATCTTCAAGAAGAGGCTAAGGAAGCTAGTTTGCATTTCTAGGTAAGGATTTTCACTTGAAAATTTCATCATTTCACTGCTGTCCATATATTAATTTTTTTTAGGTATTCTGTGCTATAAAATCTCTAGTTCTATGCTATCAAATTTTGTAGGTTACATGTGCATTTTTTTCCTATATTTATCTTAGGTTTCCATTTTTCTTAGCTGTAATTTTTTATTTTTAAATGGCACATTTCTTTGCAAATTTTAATTATTTCAAGCCAACATGTTTCCAAAAACCAAGGACACTACATGGGCTCATTGTGATGTGATTGATGGAAAAATGATGTGCAAACTTTGCAATAAATCTATTGGGGGTGGGGGTATTCTCGGATTGAAACAACACTTGGATGGGATAAGAGGCCAAGTAAAGCCACGTGAAGCACCATAGGAAGTGTTAGGCATTGTTAGGGCAGAATACCTTGCCAAGTTTGAAAAGTTTGAGGAGAATAAGGTTGGGGAGAAGGCCATCCAAGAAGAAATTTCAAGGGAGAGGGAATTATTAAAAGCCATGAAAGAGAGTGGGTGTGATGATTATGAGATTGAAGAATCCTCTTCTATCCCTTCCACCAATCAACCCCTTCACTATGTTCCTCCTGCTCTTGGCCAACAATCTAAAGGAACAAAGTGAACAAACATCCATAGTTATTTCTCATCCTCTACCACCACTGCCTTTGCTAATCCCACTTCCTCCCAACCAAGTGGTCAACCCACTTTGGATGAACATTAGAAAAAACAATGCAAAGATACTTCTTATCAATACATTGCTAGATGGTGGTATGATGTAGATATCCCATTTAATGCTGCTTGTTCACTTTATTACCAAGCTATGTGGGACTCTGTTATCGCTACTGGAAAGGGCTTCAAAGGCCTTACTATGCATGACTTGAGGGGAACTCTTTTGCAAAAAGAGATTTCTTCCATTGATGAGTATTTGGCTGAGGATAGAAAGTCATGGCCGAAAATAGGTTGTTCCATCATGTGAGATGGATGGATCGATGGAAAGAACCACACTATCATTAATTTCCTTGTTTCTTGCCCTCAAAGAACTATGTTTTTGAGATCAATTGATGCATCTAATAATGTGAAGGATGAAACCCTTGTATTTGAGCTTTTGTGATCCAAAAATGGATCCCTGGATAAACCTCTAAGTTTTAAAGACTTCATATAAGAGGAAAAAGGTGCCAATTGGCACAAATCCTTTGTAAATCAGAGGAAAATGAAAGTCGCAGGCTGCTCTCGGAAATAGTTTCATTGCAGAGATCTCCTCATTCTGAATCCAACGCAACTTGAATGGGTGAAAATGGACTTCAAATGAAGGAGTTATCATAAATAGAAGTTCCCCTTTTGTTCTTTGGGAAAGAGGCTAAAAACATGAGAAAACAACAAAAAGCGAGCCTATCGGAGGTCAAAGGGGCAATGAACAGGAACCGTCAGATCTGATCGGTATATTGCATTGGCGGTGACAAGCAGATCGACAATCGCAATCGGCGTTGGCATAAACCATATTATATGGGAAGGCCGAGGGCTTTTGCGATATGCGATTGTGACAAGTCACATCGCAATATCGCGTCGACACATTACCATGGAGCGGGGCCGATATGTTATATGTTATATACGGATGCGATGGTCAGACCCGATGGGGCGATAAGGTAGATTTAATATATTTTGAAGTCCGTTTGATGGCATTTTTAACGTATTTTCCTGTATTTCGTTTATTAAGCGAAATACAAAGGGGAGCGTCGATGCGATGTAAATCGGACCCGAAAGAGTTTCGGAATGAAAATATATAACATTTCAAATCCACCCAAAGCCATATTTGCGTTATTTTCCATGTTTTAACGTATTTTAAAAATACAAAGGGGAAACCTATGGAGCAGGCATTGCGACATGCGATAGCGACTCATAGGCAGTCCCGATAGCAAAATAAAGCACATTTATGAAAATTTGAAGTCCAAGAATAGTGTTTCTTGCGGATTTTTCCGTGTATTGCAGCATTTTCCCGTGTTAACACAAAACGACTGTTTCTGGGGAATTTTAAGTGCTGGTGGTTCCTTCCGTTATGGAATAGGTGGCATTCATCCCCGAGGGCATTTAGCAATGATTGCTAACGCTCAAAGAAGGGATTTGAGCGGACCAAAACGGGAAGACGAAGAGCCCGAGAAGGACAATGAACAGATAGCGCGCCGATTTGGCTTAAAAGCCATAGAACGACAAAGAACAAGGGTTGCTGAGTTGTTGATGGTGGCCGAGTCGTTGTTTGTTGCTAAATGCTGAAAGTAGTAGTAGTAGAGAGTTGAGAGGGCATAGAGAGAGAGAGCCGAAGAGCTACAATGCAGAGCAGCTGAGGGAGCCTTTGGGGTCACTTGAAGTTCAAGTGAAAAGTTAGAGAGCTGAAGGTTGCAAAAGGCAGAAAGAAGCCAGAGTGAAGAGCCAGAGAGCCAGAGCCAGAGCCAAAGAGCCAGAGTCAGAGCCAAGAGATAGAACCAAGAGCCAAAGAGCCAAAGTCAGAGCCAAGAGCCAGAACCAAGAGCAAGATCCAAGAGCCAGAGCTTCAAGAGCCAGGGGATTAAATGGTGTCTGAACCCACTGTTTTTGTGTAAAACAACAGGAGTTGGGCCAAGAGTTTGTAAAAAAGACTAATACCATAATTCCAGAGAGCCTAGTTGAATTAACTAGAGCTTATGGAGATGTAGCCCAATGGTTGTGGGTGAAATCCAAATTAAATCGATGTTTCTATGTGATTGTTTGTTGCTGCCTTATTCATTGTTATATGCACTTATATATATGTTTAAGCACATTCACATATCAGCTAAAACAACAGATTTTTAATGCATATAATCAGTTTAAAACAAGCATAAGCATTCACTATATTGTCAAGCATTTTTAATTCCACACTGGTTAATCATTAAAGACTTGGGAATATTCAAGCTTTGGAAGTGGGAGAGGTTCTTGTAAGTTAGACAAGAAGCCTAAGAGCCCCATTTTTAGATCAGGTGGTATCAGAGCTTAAGATTGATTAACCACAGCTTTTAAGAAGGTTATATCAGAATGCTTGATTGACAAAGCAAATATTGCTTGTCTGAAAGGTGTTTGAACAACAAGAGGCTGATTGTATGCTTGTTTTGTAGACTGACTATTTTTTGAGTTTGCAGAGGTGAAGGAAAAGCTATTGGTAGCTCAGTCCAAGAAGGACAAGAAGGAATAAGAGTTGAAGGCATTCTCCTATCCCAAAGGAACTCAAAGCAGTCCTTGAAGCACCAAAGGTTTGTTGCAAAAGGTTGCTGGAATAAAGCTCTTTGTTAATCCTGTTTGAAGTTCTTTGTTCATTGGCATAATGACAACTTATGACAACTACTTCAAGTGAGTCCTCAAATTCTTCTTTCTTCACAAAAATCTTTGATGAAGACATGAAGCAAGACTTGTTCATCATGATGAATATGGTGAGAGAAATGTATGAGGATGGAAGGAAGAGCAACATGCTTAGAGCACAGTTGAATTCCATGAAGGGAGAGAAGTAGTTGCTTTCTAACAAATTGCAGAAAATGGAGAGGCAACTTCATATTGCAAATATGAACCTGAAGAGAATGCATGAGTTGGAAACACAACTCTTTGTTGCCCAAGAAGCCTTAGTCAAGTATCAGCTTGAAGTAGAGGTAAGCCATTCCAGTTTGTCTTCAGATTCTTCTGAGAATGATTGTATTGGTTCTTTTGAAAAACATACTAAAGGCATAGGGTCCAAGCTAATATCCAAGATGGGCTATGAAGGAAAGGGCTTGGGAAAGCATGCATAAGGTATTGTTGAACCAATAATGGTTGAGGAGAGGCCTAAGTATTTGGGTGTTGGCTATGGACAATCTTATGGAGAGAGTCCCAAAGCTGCCATGAAAGCCATTGAAACAGTCCCAAGAAGGAGTTTCATTTCATGTCCTCTACCTCAGAAGTGTGAAGGTTGTATTCAAGAGGAATACAATAGCTTGAAACATCAATTGCAGGATGCAGGTGTTCAGAAGCACACACTTGAACCAGAGAGTTGGGGAGACTCCAATAGCCTTGAAGAGATTGAAGATGTTCCAAAGGGAGCCACTTCTTCATTTGCTTCACCTCCTCATGAAGGCAATAAAGGTGAAAGAGGCAGGTATGAATCTGGTTCTAATCATATTCCTTTTGATTTTGCAAAGCATGATAAATTTCCACATAAGTATGGGGAAAGAGTTGCATGTTCCTTTTGTGGTTTGGATAACCATGATGTTTCTAGATGTTGGAAGAGAATGGCGACATACAGGAAGCAGAGGAAGGAAAATAAGCAAGAAGCCAAAGGTCCATTGGACAAGGAAAATCATGCTGTCACGAGGATGCACATGTAGTGCACTTATTGCCATAAGCATGGACATCTTGCTGCAAAATGTTGGACGCTGAATCCAACAATGCTTCCACAAAAGTTGAAGAAATTGGAAAGAGAAGATGGCAGAAATGGAAGTGAAGATTCCATGAATGATGTGTCTCAGAATGATTCACATGATGATGCTGATGTGCAAACAATGGTAGTACCTTTGAAGGGGATTGGTTAGAAATGGTTAGAGTTCTTATCCGATTAAGATTGCATGTCAATTGATGCATCTACATTATATCATTACAGCTTCGAAAGTACAGTGTGCTTAAGTGAACGTTGAAGGATGAAATGCATGCACGAGCATGAGATGCATGAAAACAGGGATGTTGATGATTTCCTTGTTTTTGAACATGTATGTGTAATTAACTTGTAGGGTTGATTGCTTTGACATGCATGTGATACCATGTTGACTTGGGAGAAGTTAACTTGGTCTCCAAATGGAGATAATGATGAAGTGTTTCATCTTTTGAAAAAAGAGTCCTAATGGTCTTTCTCTACATGCTTGACTTGAAGGGTCATTTGTTTAAAGGCATGTTTTGTGGGCTTGTATTTAATCCATCATTTGTATGCAGATGTAAGACATGTAGGTGTTCACAAGATGTGAAAATCTGTTTCTTTTGTTGAAGCTGGTGTTTAGTCCATCCAATTGTTGTCTGTATGCCTATTGTTGTTAATAGTTATTGTTGGCAGCTTGTCAAACAGGTACAAATGAAAGTTTTGTGCAACAGATGCACTTCACATTTGTTTGAGTCACCTTGGATCAATGATCAAGGCAAAGAAGCTCAAACTACCTTCTATGACCATTTCAGTAGAAGTTCTGCAGGAAGGCAAGAAGGAAGACAGTTCTTTCCCGGAAGACCAGCCGATCCAAGAAGGGAAGTGATCAGAAACTTTGGTTTAGAGGCACTATGCAAGGCAAGTGTAGGGAGGCTGAAAGAAGAGGGTGAGTCACTCTCATTTACTGTTCAGATCAGTATATTAGTCTTTTGGAGACCAAAAGTTCTTTTAGTAGGAAGGCGTGATCCAAAAATGGATCCCTGGATAAACCTCTAAGTTTAAAAGACTTCATATAAGAGGAAAAAGGTGCTAAATGGCACAAATCCTTTGTAAATTAGACGAAAATGAAAGTGACAGGTTGCTCTCAGAAATAGTCACATTAGAGAGATCTCCTCATTTTGAATCCACCGCAACTTGAATGGGCGAAAACAGACTTCAGATGAAGGAGTTATCATAAACATAAGTTCACCTTTTGTTCTTTGGGAAAGAGGCTAAAAACATGAGAAAACAACAAAAAGCAAGCCTATTGGAGGTCAAAGAGGCAGTGAACAGGAATCGTCGGATTAGGCCGATCAACGGTCTAGATCCGATTGGCATATCACATCGGCGGTGACAGGTGGATCGACAATTGCAATCAGCATTGGCATAGACCATATTATATGGGAAGGCCATGGGTTTATGCGATATGCGATTGTGACAAGTCACATCGCAATATCACGTTAGCACATTCCATGGAGCGAGGTTGATATGTTTTATGTTATATACGCGATGCAATGGACAGACCCGATGGGGCGATAAGCCAGATTTAATATATTTTGAAGTCCGTTCGATGGCATTTTTAATGTATTTTCGTGTATTTCGTTTATTAAGCGAAATACAAAGGGGAGCGTCGATGCAAATGTAAACTGGACTCGAAAGGGTTCCGGAATGAAAATATATAACATTTCAAATCCACCCAAAGCCATATTTGCGTTATTTTCCATGTTTTAGCATATTTTAAAAATATAAAGGGGAAACCTATAGAGCAGGCATTGCGACATGCGATAACGACTCACAGGCAGACCCAATAGGAAAATAAAGCACATTTATGAAAATTTGAAGTCTGGGAATAGTGTTTCCTGCGGATTTTTCCGTGTATTGTAGCGTTTTCCTGTGTTAACACAGAACGACTGTTTTTGGGGAATTTTAAGCGTCGGTGGTTCCTTTCGTTATGGAATAGGTGGCATTCATCCCCGAGGGCATTTAACAATGATTGCTAACGCTCAAAGAATGGATTCGAGTGGACCAAAACAGGAAGACGAAGAGCACGAGAGGGACAATGAACAGACAACGCCGATTTGGCTTAAAAGCCACAAAACGACAGAGAACAAGGGTTGCTGAGTTGTTGACGGTGGCCGAGTTGTTGTTTGTTGCTGAATGATGAAAGTAGTAGTAGTAGAGAGCCGAGAAAGCAGAGAGAGAGAGAGAGAGAGCTGAAGAGCTACAATACAGAGCAGCTGAGGGAGCCTTTGGGGTCACCTGAAGTTCAGGTGAAAATCCAGAGAGCTGAAGGTTGCAGAAGGTAGAAAGAAGCCAGAGTGAAAAGCTAGAGAGCCAGAGCCAGAGCCAAAGAGTCAGAGTCAAAGCCAAGAGCCAGAACCAAGAGCCAAAGAGCCAGAGTCAGAGCCAAGAGCTAGAACCAAGAGCCAAAGAGCCAGAGTCAGAGCCAAGAGCCAAGAGCAAGAGCCAAGAGCCAGAGCTTCAATAGCTAGGGGATTAAATGGTGTTTGAACCCATTTTTTTTTTGTGTAAAACAACAGGAGTTGGGCCAAGAGCTTGTAAAAAAGACTAATATCATAATCCTAGAGAGCCTAGTTGAATTAACTAGAGCTCACTGAGATGTAGCGCAAGGGTTGTGGGTGAACTCCAAATTAATCGTTGTTTCTGTGTGATTGTTTGTTGCTGCCTTATTCACTGTTATATGCACTTATATATATGTTTAAGCACATTCACATATTAGCTAAAACAACAGATTTTTAAAGCATATAATAAGTTTAAAACAAGCATAAGCATGCACTATATTGTCAAGCATTTTTAATTCCACATTGGTTAATCATTAAAGACCTGGGAATATTCAAGCTTTGGAAGTGGGAGAGGTTCTTGTAAGTTAGACAAGAAGCCTAAGAGCCCCATTTTCAGATCATTTTGGATGAGATTATTCAAGAAGTGGGGGCGCATAATGTTGTGTAGGTCATTATAGATAATGCCTCAGACCATGTTCTTGCTGGAAAGATGCTTGTGTCCAAATATAAGACCATATTTTGGACTCCATGTGCTGCACATTGCACAGACCTCATGCTTGAGGACCTAGGCAAAGTGGAGAGGGTAAAAAACAATGTAGAGCATGCTAAGTGCATTACAAAATACATCTACAACCACTCGTGGGTATTGCACCTAATTAGGAAAAACACTGGGGGAAAAGAGCTTGTTAGGCTTGCAATTATGAGATTTGCAACTCACTTCGTCACGTTGCAATGTCTCAATTCTCAAGAAAAAAAACCTGCAGAAAATGTTTTCTTCTGATGATTGGACTGACTCTCGGCGGGCTCGTAGACAAGATCGCAAAGACACCAAAAATAAAGTTTTTGACAATTATTTTTGGAAATGGTCTACAGAGCTTGTGAGAATTATTGAGCCCCTTGTTAAGGTGCTAAGGATGGTGGATGGGGAATAATTGGCCATGGGCTACATTTATGAGGCTATGGATCAGGCAAAGGAGCAGATATAGGCAACTTACAAGGATAGGTTAGCTAAATATGGCCGCATATGGGAGATCATTGATAACAAATGGAACGATCAATTCCATCGTCCTATACATGTAGCTGGGTATTTTTTGAACCCAAAGTATCATTATACAACTCGGGTAGGAGATCTACAAGTTGGGGAGGTCAGGGATGGGTTGATTGATTGCTTGGAGCGCATGGTCCCTATCCATGTAGACTAGTTGGAAATACATAAACAACTTACTCTTTTCTCTATGGATTAGGTACCTTTGGCAAAAACTTGTCAAAGATGGCAAGAGATGTGGATAAACCATGTAAGCAATTCCAATTTGTTTTTCTTTTCAAGTTAAATTGTTTACAAATGTACAATTCAAATTATCTATAAATACTTGTAATTTGTAAATAAGTAATGAAATGAACTAAGTTACTAATTAATGTTTTTTTCTTTGCAACACATTGGTGGGAACCATTTGGCAACCAATGCCTTCAATTGCAAAAGTTTTCAATTAGAGTCCTCAGCCAAACCTGCAGTGCTTCAAGTTGTGAGCGCAATTGGTCTATTTTTGAGCTCATACACACGAAGAAGAGAAATCGTTTGGAACAAAAATGGTTAAATGATGTTGTCTTCGTGCAATACAACCTTCGACTATAGCGGAACCAAATGATGAACAAAACATCTGATCTAGATCCCATTGCATTGGACGATATTGATCCAACATCAGAATGGGTGGAGGAGACTGAAGATCCTGTGTTTGATGTTGATTTTGATACTGATATGGCGTTAAGGGGGGGAAGAAGCGAATTTGGTAGCGCTATCAGAACTAGGATTAGTAGCCGCATCAAGCAAAGGCAAACAACCAATGGAAGACACTAGTCATGCAACTCAACCAACTCGTGCTTCCATTAGGTCCACTTTTATTGTTATTGGTGGTAGTGTTACTACTAAGGTTGTAGATGAGGTTGAGGCATCCTCCGACTCTGAAGTTTGAACTAGATGATGTCTATGTAGCTCCTGATGATGATCCCGTGTCTAGTAGTGGTGATGAATTCGACGATTGATCATGTGTAGACTTGTAGTCTTGTAATAGGCTAATGGCGTCATAGCTTGTAGCATTGTTTTTGGACATTTTAGGCCATTTAGAGCCTCATTGCTTATGTATTTTATTGATGATATGTATTGCACTCGGTGCCATTTTGATATATTCACCTTTACATGGTATATAGATGAGGAAACTTTGCATATTTTGTCTCTATTGGCTTGGAATCATGGTTTTAAATCTTAAGAAAAGTTTTTTTTCATTGAAAACTAATTATTTAATGTATTTTTTTAAAAATCGGTTCATTGAGACTTGACAATCCTGGTTTGACCAGTTTTGGTTTTAAACCCAGTTTATTAGGTGGACTGGTCCGGTCATAGGTTTTGGTTTTTAAAACTATGGGGTAGAGTTCACAGTAGGATTTTTCCCATGCACTAATGTCCCAACCATCTTTTGCATTTTACAATTTTCTTTCATTTTGGCCTTGTATGTTTTATCCTTTTAACTTTCTTTTATTTGTATCAACTTGTAGGCCATGTTTTTGAGTCCTAACTCAAGGATGCGGGTGAAGGCTGCCAATCCCATTGACCAATGACTATCAACCCGAAGAATGGAGATGGATAACAAGGAGAGATAGAGAGTGGTATGTATGGATAATCATGGACACTCTACTTCAATCAATTCTTCCCCACTAGTGTCTTTTCTAAATCCTAAGACCTCAAAGCAGGTCCCATTGGACTAGAGTGAAAGACTAACCTCCCAGGCGAAATGAGGGAACAAGAATACAATCGAGATCGATTAATCATCTAGTTTTCCTAGGGATTCATATTAGTATGCTCATAACATTAAAATAAAGAATTTGATTGCAAAATGGGTAAAGTACCTATCGAGAGATGACCCACCTTCCTTCAAGAAGAAATGCCAAATGGGAGAGAGATTTGTCTGAAGCAATAGGTGTGCGATCTACGCATAATGTTATGTGCTAATCATAAGGTTGTTGGCTCGTTGGCTATCTAAAGAGGAGAAAAAATTTCTCCTAGGGGTTATCCACATTTTGGTGGATAACAGGAGGAATAATAGCTTTTATGCCAAGCCTTAGGCCAAAAGCTCCAAAGTCTAATTAGAATATGGAGTCACTAGATGAGGAAATTAATCTAAGCTTTGAGATATACTCATCAAAAGGATTGAATCATAAAAATCAAATTTCAAGGACCTAACTTTACCCCAACAAAAATGCCAAAATGTTGCTGCAAAATCTAGCACCCTAGTGCAAAGGGTCATTAAGCTATCCATGGGAGAGTTACCACAGTCACCTCAACAACTAATTCCCTCATTTTTGTGGTTGAATACAATCCCCACGAGGGAGGCTTCCCCAAAAAGATCTTATGGATTAAGTAACTCAAGTAGACAACTAAATGGCCCCTAAGGATTCTACAACAAGATTCACCAAAGGATGAGTATGCAATGATTAGGGTTTTGGGTGATTTAAGGTGCAATTTCAAGAGAGCGAGTTCAAAAGTCCCTATGGCTTAGTGTGACAAATAAAGACTCATGTAGGTTTCCAAACACATGTAGTCTAGAAATTACATTTTGATTCTATAAATTAGGGTTTCAATCAACAATATACAACATGTAAATGTTTTATAACAATGAAAAGAAAACAACCCTAAACTCTATGATAAACAAGTGTAAATTAGGGTTGATTAATGAGTAAACAAGAGAATAAATTACAACAATTTTCAATTGTTAGAAACACATAACAACAATAGAAGCCTTAGACATCAACCCTAATTAAGGCCAAAAAATGCATGTAAAATGATATTTTCACTTTCTCAAATGAACTCATGCACGGTATAACCCTAGGAAAATAAGTTCCAAGGCAAATAATGCTAAAAAGTGATATTTTTTTTTAACCTAGTGCTAATTACCTAAGAAAATGTAAAATATAAAATTTCAAGGTTTTATTTTACTTGTTTATGGGATTGGCATAAGAGATGAGATTGGTGTCTTTCCTTGTGAAGGGCTAATTGAGTCTAGGGCTAAAAATCTAAGGAAGATTGACAAAAGCGGTTTCAAGGAGAATGATGAAGAAAAACTAGTGTTTATCACACCCTTAAACCCTAGTATCCTTCTATTTTCTTTGGAGATTCAAAGGGAGGAAGCTAAAATTATGTTCCTGAAGAAAAACTTGAGGAAAATCTTGTTGGAGATTCTAGAGCCATAAAACATCAAGAAAACATTGGTCAAAATTTCATTAAATCCCAATTCTTCAATAGGCACAAGATGGAAGAAGATAACTTACAATAAATTGGCACATATCATCAAAGAATCACCAATAATCATCCTAGAGAGAGAGCCATCGACGATCATCCTTCATGAGAAATTCACCCAACTAGAGCTACATAGCACACAAGGGAGAAGAGCCATGTGCTAGTATGATTTGATCTCCAAGTGTGACAATGATCCAAAGGAATTTGACCTCCCTCTATCTTTATGAGGAAAAACAAGTTGAATTTCGTTAATTTAGCCTAAGAATCCCTACAATATTATTAAACGGTGATTACATGTTGGATAGGTCACAAATCACCATCAAAGAAATGTAAGTCAATGATAAAGCATTAAAAGGTGAGCCTCAATTAGTCCACATGTGTGAGCCGAAATCTCTCCAAGGATGATGTCATGCTTCATCAAGTGGGCAAAACGTTCTCTCTAAAGTGTTGGTGCAACATCATACAATCCCTCAAGGGCTGGTAGCTATACTTGGGAGCAAAGGTCTAACACATATTTAGATAATAAAGTGAGATCAACATCATAGATGTAAGAACCATAAAACTATCGAAGCGGACCATATTTAATGAAAAAGGACGTTGTTACCACACAATCTAGCAGGGTCCTACGGAAGGGAAACATAAAGGACAACTACTAGACTAGGTGACAACAATGGGACAATGACCCATTGTCACCTCAGTCAAGGTCCCCTTCTCTTTACGGACTTTCGCTGATGGGAGGAGTCTCGGTACAAAAGGAATCACTTGGAATGAATAGGTCAATGATTTAGATGTGAAGTGATTCCACTAAGCCCATTCAAGGAGAGACACAACAATGGTTCAATGCTTCAAGGAAGCTAAAGGCTCTCCAAGAAAGACCTAAGAAGAGGTCAAGACCTAAGGTTTGAGATATGGAATGGTAACATATATCTAAGTTCAAGACTCCAAAAGATGAGATAGGACCTCTCAAGAAGCCTTATGTGATGAGTTGATACTTTAAAAGCCTCTTCGCTCCTCTTGAGAGACCTAAGAAGGACTTACATTGGACCTAGCGTTTAATGAATAAGCGTGGGAAGTAATGCTTCCAAGGTATTCATTAGGTCAAGGCAAGGGAGGAGAAAGGGTCTCTTATAGTTTATTCCACCAAATACGAAGCTCATACAACCCTCAAGAAAGCCACCTATCCAAGGAAATACAAGCAAGGTTTCCCTTCTAGGGCACACCTAGGGCACAAGGATTTATGGATAAATCACCATAAGGAATCAACTTGTTAAAATTTGCAACTAGGGCCAAATTTCACCTTGGGACAACTCATATGATGGAGATGATTATTGCATTCGATTTCTCTTTTCGAGAGGTCCAAGATTGATATAAAGATCATCTCATTTGGACAAGCAGAAGTGTGATTTTGAATTTATTCTCTCACATGTACAAATTGTTCAAGTCAACCTCAGCTTAATGTAGGCTCAAGAAGCCCCATAGATGTGTGTCCTCACCCACAACAAAGTGTATAAATAGAAGAGACCTCACACTTCATTTGGACATCATTCCTCTCTCTTCATCAGATTGGTTCGAACTTCGTACAACTTGGGCATCTTCTCTCTCTCACACGTGTGGCTAGGAGGATTATTTTCTAGGCTAAAACAAAATTGAAAATTTCAGACTGTTGACCAACGTTGACCATTGCTAATTTGACCGAATTTGACTACATTTTTGAAGGCAAAACTTCACTCTTGAGACCAAATTAATTGGCACAAAAATCGAGGTGTTTGGCGCTGTTTGACCACAGGGCTGATTTTTGTTGACCAAGTTTGACCAAAATTGTTGGGACTATTTTGGGTTGACTTTGACCCTTGCTGGAGGTCGAATTGGACTGCTTTTGACCAAGCTTCAAAGGAGGTGTTTTGCTACTGATTTGACAGTGTTGACTTTCTAGTTAGCACTAAAGTTTGACTGCAAAATTTGACAGGGCTGATTTGACTTTGTATTGGGCTAGTCTATTTGACTTTTGTACTCTCTCTCTTTGCTGAACTATTGAATAATAATAAGAAGATTTGATTAAAGGGTTTTCCCCACATTAGGGTTTTTCCTTGGAATCTGCCATGTCTGGTGTCCTCTTGTCTTGGCTTGTCTTCTACATTTGTTTCTATGTTCTATCTGCATTTACTTTCAATGTGATTAATGGTTGATGTGATTGCTATTGGAAATAATTGGAAATTATTATTGGGCTGTTAAGGAACATTGAAGTAAATTGTGCGAAGCATGGAACATACCATTGTTATCTAAAATTAACATGGTATCAGAGATCAGGTGAAGTCAAAGCCCAAGGAAGAGTGAGAAAAACAGTGACTAAGGGAAGTTGTTGAACAAGAATTTGGAGCTAGCCTCAATGACGACTACATCTTACTTCAAATCTCAGGACAAGATTAAGGACAAATCCGACTGTCATGCATGGAAGATGTCTCTGGATTTGACTTTGGAAGAGAATGATGCTATGGACTATGCCAAAGGAAGAGTGGTGGAGCCTCCTTCAAATGCACCCACTACTGCAAAACAAAGTATAAAAAAGGTGAGGTCAAAGCTAAGAAAATTATTGTTGATTCTATTCACAAGCCTTTGGTTGCTTATATTTTTGATTTGGAAACATCTAAGGAGATGTATAACAAGATGGTTGGTATGTTCAAAGTAAATAATGTAAATAAAGTTCTCTTTCTCAAGAACAAGTTGAAAGACATCAAGATGGATAGAAGAGAGTCCATTCAATCCTACTTCATGAGGATTGCCGAAATCAAGAATGATCTCCTATCTATTGGAGAAGTTGTTGGTGACAGGGAGCTCACTCTTATTGCACTTGGAGGCCTTACAAGAGAATGGGATGTGTTTAACATTAATGTCCTCAACAATGACAGGATTCTGGGATTTGATGAATTGTTGGCTAGATGCACTCAAGAAGAAATAAGGGTGATGGAAAGAGATAAGCCCTCAAATGGAAATAATCCCATTGCTTTCTCCACTCATGCTAAAAGGAAGAACAATGTTGGTCCAAGAAGACAAGGTCAAGTGTTTAAGCTAGGATTCAAAGAAGGAAGAAAAGGAAGATGCTTCAATTGCCACAGGTTTGGCCACTTTGCTAGAGAATGTTCTCATAAGAAGGGTACTCCAAGGGATGATGACAACAACAACCACACCAACTACAAAGGAAATGGAAATCAAAGGAACAACAAGTTCAACAAAAAAGGAAAAAGGAATGTTCCCGCTGCTCGATATGGAAATCGCTGTCCTCCCAAGAAGTCGAGAAACTCCAGGTATGAAGAAACTAATGTTGTAGATAAGCAAAAGTAATTTTATCTTATTTCTGCGCGCACCACCGCCTCTCCTCCAGATACATTGGATCATTGATTGATTGATAGTGGTGCCTCAAGGCACTTCACTGGGTACAAGGAGGCCATCTCAAACTTCGTTGAAAAGAAGATAAATTTGGAGATTATACATGGGGACAATGGCACCTACCCCGTGAAAGGGATTGGTACTGTCACTCTTCACTTAAATCAGTGTCAAGCCCTTCATCAACAAGAAGTATTGTATGTACCTAATTTGAAAAAGAACCTGGTCTCTATTTTTGTAATGGAAGATAAAGGTTTCAAAGTGACATTCATTGATGGGAAGGTTTGTGTTTGGCAAAGGAACCCAAAAGATGCATTTACACTTGGATTTAGGGTTGAAGGTCTTTCTCAGGTTGGAGGAAGTCCTTTGGGAGCAATGACTTGCGATACTTCTCTTCAATTAGAATTATGGCATCGAAGATTTGCTCAACTTCATTAAAAAGCCTTAACTGATGTAAGGAAGATGGTCTCAGGCATGCCTGAATTCAACATAGATCATGAAGGAGTTTGTCAGGGTTGTGCAGCTGGAAAACATACAAGGGACCATTCCCCTCAAGTGAAAGTCAAACTATCAATATTCTTCAATTGATCCATTTTGATCTATCAGGTATGTTGCATGTAACATCTTTAGGAGGATACTTGTACTACACAATTTTTGTGGATGACTTCTCTAGCAAAACATGGATCTATTTCTTGAAAACGAAGGATGGTGTTCAAATGGTTCCACTCTTTCAAATCCTTGGTTGAGAATCAAACAGGGAAGAAGATCAAAATATTGAGGACTGATAATGGAATTGAATATGAGTCAAATGAATTCAATGACTATTGTAGACAAGCTGGCATTAAGAGGGAGATCACTACTGCATATACTCCTGAGAAAAATGGTGTTGTTGAAAGGAAGAATCGAACTATCATAAAAGCCACTTGTGCCATGCTTCATGACCAAGGCCTACCAAAGTTCTTATGGGGAGGCGCTGCCAACACTGTTGTGTATTTTCAAAATAGATGCCCGCATCTAGCATTGAACTTCAAGACACCTGAAGAAGTTTTCAGCGGTAAGAACCGTGATGTTTCTCATTTTAGAATTTTTGGTTGTCCCGTATATTTCATGTGCCCAAGGAGAAAAGAAACAAGCTAGATGCATCTGGGAAGAAAGAAACTTTTGTGGGCTACAATGAAACTTTGAAGGCATATAGAATTTATATGCCTGGTCAAAGAAAAGTGGAAATTAGTCATGATGTCACTTTCGATGAAGATTCTGCCTTTGGGAAAGTTCAAGATCTTGCTATCCCTAGGAAGGACAATGATGAAGATGCAGGAAAGCTGGATGAATCTTTGAAAGATGATTTGATGCCTGATGTTGAAGGTCCGATGGATCCCATTGATGCACCTCCTAGTGAGCCCTCTACTTCGAGAAAAAGACCTTTGTGGCTCAAAGATACTCTTGAAGATGCTGAGAGAGATGTTGCACCAAGGGGGACATTTCGTGAAAGCAAGAATCCAAACAGGTACCAAAGGTACTTAGCTTCTATGAGTACCATAGTTCAATCTGAGCCATGTACATTCGAAGAAGTCATGAAGCACCAAGTTTGGAAGGATGCGATGAACGAGGAATATGAATCGATCATGAAGAATGACGTCTGGTATGTGGTTCCTAGACCCAAAGACAAGTCAATGAATGGCACTACAAAATCAAACATGGAGTTGATGGGAGTGTTGAAAAGTTCAAGGCCAGGTTCGTTGCTCGAGGCTTCTCTCAAAAGGAAGTAGACTATGATGAGATATTTGCACCAGTTGTCCAATATACCACTATCCGTTCAATCATAACCCTTGCTTCCTCTCAAAGATGAAGCCTACACCAAATGGATGTCAAAACTGCTTTCTTGCATGACTTGCTTAAGGAGGAAGTCTATGTAGAACAACCCGAGGGGTTAAAAGTTCAAGATTGTAAGTCACATGTATGCAGGTTGAAGAAAGCCCCCTATGGGTTGAAGCAAGCCCCCGGGGCTTGGTATGAAAGAACAGATACCTATCTTATGAATCTAGGTTTTACAAGTAGTGAAGTTGACACAAACCTATACTTCAAGTTTGAAAAGGATAGGCCTCTCATTCTGGTCCTTTATGTGGATGATCCCTTTCTGATAGGTGATGTCCCTCTCATTTATCAATGCAAGAGGGAATTGCTTTTCGAATCCAGATGAAGGACCTAGGACTGATGCACTACTTCTTAGGTTTGGAGGTCTAGCAAAAGGCAGGTGAGATTTTCCTTTCTCAAGGAAAATACATCATGAAGCTACTTGAGAGATGTGTGATGGTGGATTGCAAGTCTGTGTCTACTTCGATGGAACTCAACTTCAAGAAGCTATGTGGAAGTGCTGCTGTGCCCAGATTAGTGAACCCTTCTGAGTATCGACAACTTGTGGGGGCCCTGATGTTCTTGGTAAAATCCCGTCTTGACATATGCTTCGTTGTGAACACATTGAGTCAATTTATGGTTGAGCCTGATCACATTCGTTGGATTGTTGCTAAGAATCTCTTGAGATATCTATGGGGCACAATCCACTATGGACTGAGATACATCATCAGGAATTTGAGGCTACATGGATATACTGGCGCTGATTGGGCTGGCAGTGTAGTGGATCGTAAGAGCACATCTGGGTGTTGCTTCTCTTTGGAGTCTGCTTCAATATCTTGGATGAGCAGGAAGCGAAAATCGGTTGCACTAAGCACCGCTGAGGCTGAATACATTGCTGTGAGAATGGCTTGTTGTGAAGCTATTTGGTTGAGGAAGCTCTTTAGTGAGGTATTTGAGCACGTGTTGGATACCACCGTGATCTTCTGCGACAACCAAAGTGGGATTCGCCTTTCTGGGAATCCCATGTTCCATGACTGCTCCAAGCACACTGGTATCAGGGACCACTTTATCCCGGATATGGTACAAGGGGGTGCAATAAGGCTCTAACACATTAGGATGGATGAGCAGGTTACAAGCATTCTCACGAAGTCCTTAGGGAAGGTCAAATTATTAACCTTCCAAGAGAGTCTTGGAGTCATGGAAAGACCCTCTTATGAGGGTCCCACATGAGTTGGACACTGCGCTGTGGGAGCTCCTGGGGTTTCGGGTACTTCTTGGAGCTATGAGTGACCATAGGGTGAGTGGTTCACCTTCCCCTATGATACTTCATGATGGATGCATGTAGAGTGAGTGGTTCACCTTCCCTTACAATTGACATATGCATAGGATGAGTTGTTCACCTTCTCCTATGGCATATGAGTGGGATGCGTGGTTCACCTTCTCCTGTTGATGCCCTTGCATACATCCTACCCATGGAGTCTGGGACTCATGGGAAGTACCTCTCATCTGTGGCCAATGAATTGGGAAAAGTGGGTAGGGACCACAACACTACTGATGGACGCATCGTGTGCTACCGTACTCCCTATGACTAGGATGTTGATCTAAAGATGATATGAGGTTGTCATTGATGTCAACCCAAGCAGCACCAAGGGCTACCTGATCTTGCAAGGGAATTTTGACTTGACAACTTACTCTATTTTTGAGCCAAGGATCTTTTAGATAGATTCTACTTGTCGAGATGTTTTTGTTGATATATGGCACGCCAAGTAATTCTTCACGGTTTGAGAGATATTCATGTTTGAAGTTAGTAACCACAGTTAGTGGGCTAAAGCCCTATAGGGTTGTGGCATGGCACTCCTAATTGGTTTTGGTCATTGAAAATTCAATAGTTAATAATTTTTTAAGCTCCTAAAATCCCTTCAACATTCTTTATAGAAGCCCCTCTCAACTCTATAAAAAGAAATCTCATATATCCTCCAAATGTAGTGATCATGGCATTTTCACTATAACTTCATTTCTGTGAAGTCTTAGATTCTGAAATTAAAACCCATTTAATTCGCAATCCTGATGAACGTCGTGACCAAATTTTAGATCTTGGTTCACTATATTTTCGGAGATATGATCTGTGAAAGTTAGGGTTTTTGCAGGCTGCCGAATTTCATCTCAAAGAAGTGACCTTGGGAAAAATGTCATAACTCTCTCTCAGAGAAGAGGATTGGAATTTTGTAAAAAGTGGTGCACTGTGTACGTATTGTAGTTTTCTATGTATCAATTTTAGAGTCGAAGGAGGAAACAGTGACACGTGGTACGTCGTACAAGTTCGCTCTACGAAACTAGTCCATAATTAGGTCATTGTGAGAGATTGGGCATAACTTTGCCTTGAAGAGTCCAAATCGGGTCAAACCTGTGGCATTGGAAAGAAGGCTCAAAGGGCTTCTACATGACTGAAGATCACATATTTGGGATCTGAAATCGCAGAGATACATCAAATTAAATATCGTGCACCTAAAAGGCAAGAAAAACTAGATCAAGTGTTGTCAAGGGGTGCAAAGGACCAGACTTTCTAGGGCAGCAAAGAGAAAGGTGTAGCAAAATGACGCAGCAAAGGTAAGCTATAGGTAAGTATCTTCTGTATATGCATGTTCATCTCTTAATTGCATTAGTTTCTATGTATTCTAATTTGTTGTTTTTGTTTAGCACTAACATATGTTCTATAGGATGAGGTAAGTTTTGCTATTATCATGTCATGGGTATTTCTTTGAAGACTTTTTGCAGGTATTATATATTCATCAACAGAAGACTCAATGCATAATCTAATGTTCTGAAGAGTGAGAAAGGGGAGCATGACAAGAGCAACAATCAAGGTTCAGAACAACAGCAAGGAGTTCACCACATGAAGTCTTCAAGTGGGAAGCATTGAATACAATTATTGTAAAAGTATCATTGTACAGAGTCATTGTAAAAGCATCATTGTAAAAGTTGTACAAGTGTCTATTTGTCAAGAGTTGAAGAGGCAGTGTCGGGAGGTCTAGGATCATCATTAGATGGTCGTGTCATAGTTGGGGTTATGGTCTAGTGTGCCTTCTTCTTCTACATCATTCTATATCATTGTAAAGTGGACCATTTTCCCTGGTACGGGAGTCCATTCTTATTTTATTCTTCTATAGGGTGGTAGGGTGGTGCTAGGCTGGTGCATGAAGTCACCAATAGGTTCAAGCCTGTTAAAACTTCAGGGTGGTAGGGTGGTGCTAGGGTGAATTGTATCTCATTGGGTGTTGGGGCATCCGTTCAGTTGACTACTAAATAATCTCAGGCATTGGAGCATCCATCCAGCGGGAGCTAGAGAAGAATGCTTTTCTATATTCTAGGAATTTGGAGCTTTCTTTTCAATGGAGTTGAAGATTAAAGAATTATTAGAAAAGCGTTCAGGTGGGTTTTGTCCCGGAGGGGCTTTCCACATTAAAAATTGTGTGCATTTATGTTCCTTTTGTTTACTACTATCATTGTACAAACACTGATAATAACTAAAGATTAACTAATGCTCTAAAAGATTAATAATAATACTAATTGAAAGGAATACTAATTCACCCCACCCCCCCTTCAGTATTTCCAACAATTGGTATCAAAGATTGGTTCCTTCAATAGCAGTTTAACAACTGGAAGGAGATCATGGAGCATACTAAGAATGGTGTACCTGGGTTCAATGAAAATAATTATGCACTCTGGAAAGGAAGAATGGAGGTCTATCTCTTGGCACAAGGTTATGAAGTATGGGACACTATTCAAAATGGCTTTACAACAATTGTGGATGAACAAGGTAAGAAGAATTTGGTAAGTGATGCAAAAGAAAAGAATATTATTATCAGTGGACTTATTGAATCTGCTTATCATAAGGTGTTGAGTTGTAAAACTGCCAAAAATGTATGGAACAAGCTTGAGAATATATATGCACATGAATCAAATGTCAAAGAAGCAAAGCTTCAAATATGCAGAGCAAAATTTGAGCAACTCAGAATGAAAGAAGATGACAACATTGATGCATACTTCCAACACGTTGATGAAATAACGAACACTCTGGAAGGATTGGGAGATCCTGTTGATGAGAAGACTTTATACGAAAGATTCTTAGAACGTTACTAGAAAGATTCAACCCAAAGGTATCGGTCTTCGAATACAATGCAAATATGGTCAAACTTAGCAAAGAGGAATTATATGGAGTTCTCATAGCATATGAAATGAGACTTGATGAAGAAGAGGGTACTTCGCATCTAGAAACTGTGTTCAATGTATTTAAGAAAACCAATAAGGACAAACAACCTTCAAAGGCAAAGACCTGCACCTGCAAGTGTGAATAAAAGGAAGATGATGAAGAAGGTTTTTCATATGGAGAATATGCTTACTTTAAGAGAAAACTAAAAATTGGTAAGGGAAAATACAAAGGTAAACTTCCATTGATATGTTTCAATTGTGGTGATGTTGGGCATTTCGCAACAAAATTTCCAAACAAAAGGGATGGAAACTCAAAAGGAAAGAAAGGCTTTAAGAAATTCAACAAGCAAGGCAAGAAGAAAGGATTCAAAAGGAACTTTCTCTCTAAAGAAGATAGCTCATCATCTGATGAAGACAATGACAGTGAAGAAGAAGCCAATGAGAGAGTATTGTTTATGGCCAAGCACAATAAACAAGAGGTGTCAAACAACGAAGAAGAAGGGTTGACCATAGAATAATTTTCTAAGGAGGCAATCAAGTGCATAAAAGAGCTCAAGGCTGAGAAGATCTGTTCCAATACTCTTGAAGAACAAGTTCAAAATCTCAAAATTTAAGTTGAAGAACACAAATGTATTAAAGAGTCACTTCAAAAGAAGTTGGAAGAAAGCAACCGAGAAAGGGAAGCATTAGAATCCGAAGTAGTCTCGCTGCATAAGGAAGTGAAGAAAGGAAACACTGTCCAAAACTACGCCAATAGCTCAAGGGTGTTGGAAGAACTCATCAACAATCAACGATCTTACAACAACAAAATTGACCTCGGTTATAAAGAAGAAGAAGCAACACCTTCTAAAACAAAATACAATGAACCTATGAGATCTGACAGGCACATACACTTCATTAGACAAGATTCGTAAGAACAACCTTGGAAGACAATTCCCCGATGAAGATTTCCATCCAGGTACCAACATAGTTTTCATGGATATTGTTATTCATGTGGAAAATTTGGTCATAAAGTTGTAGAATGTCACACGTACCCTAGGAACCAATACAATTCCAGGAGACCTGTAAAATATGAACCTCCCAGGGCTCAACGAAACATCAATAGATTTGAACATTTAAGAAATGATATTGAATGTTACAAATGTCAAAACTTTGGACACATAGCTAGAGACTGCAGGCTTGAAAATCCTCCGGAAGGATCTTCGAAGCCACAGAATTAACGAGCATGGAAGAAGAAGAAGACTGATAATTGTGCTCTCACTCTGAAGGCTCAAAACAACAAAGATGTGTGTTATGTTGAAAGCGGTTTCTCAATGCATATGACTGGAGATAGAAAGAAATTTGTATCTCTGAAAAAGAAGAAGGATGAAACTGTGTCCTTTGGAAATGATGGATCTTCAAATGTTATAGGATTAGGTACCATTAGTCTCGAAAGCAAAGATGCTCTAGCCAAGAATGTTCTATTGGTTGAAAATGTTGGGTCCCTATAATACTAGTGATTCCCCCATTACTATTGTCGTTGTATCCCTTATTTTTATTGTTGTGCCCCTGTTGTCCCATATTGTTATTATTGTGCCCCATAGAATCCCTCTATTGTTATTTTTGTGCCTCTATATTATTATTGTTAGGTCGGCTCAGTTGTATTGTGACCCCTTAGACTCCTATATATAGAAAGGAGGTTTTGTCATTTGAATCATCCAAGAATTGTTCATTTGTGTAATATAAAGGAGGTTGGCCCCTCGAAGAGGCTTATTTCTGAGGCGTTATCTATCTTTTCTATCTTTTGGTGAGCTAGTTTCATAACAAAAAACATGAATCACAATCCACTCAGTGTTGGAAAAATGTGTGATCAAGGACACAAAATGTTATTCAACTCCACAAAATTTGAAATGAGGAAAGGTAAGTATGGTAAAATTGTGGCTACAGCAAGTCGAGCTCCAAACGACATATATGTTTTGGATGAAGCAACTAAAGCATACACTTTTTGAAGGAGAGGGGCATGTTAAGCCCCTATATTACTAGTGTAACCCCTTATTGTTATTAGTACAACTCCCTTTTTATATTGTTGTACCCATGTAGTCCCCATATTGTTATTGTTGTGCCCCATAGAATCCCACTATTGTTATTATTGTGCCCTTACATTATTATTTTTATGTCGGCTTTGATTATATTGACCCCTTAGACTCCTATATATAGAAAGAAGGTCTTTTCATTTGTATCATCTAAGAATTATTCATATGTGTAATGTAAAGGAGGTTGCCCCCTCGAAGAGTATTATTTCTAAGGCGTTGATCTATCTTTTCTATCTTTTTGTGCGCTAGTTTCATAACATTTGGTATCAAAGCTTTGAATTCTAGGGTTTCGTTGCTCCAAACAGGTCATCATGGCATTTGCGCTATAACTTTTTTTTCTGCGATATTTCAGATGCTAAAACAAAAACCCATTTGGGCCGAAATCATTCTGAATCGCAGGTTTGAATTTCAGAGCTTTTCTCTCTATATTTGCGGAGATATGATCTGAGGAAGTTGGCCTTTTTGCACTCTTCAATTACATTCCAAACAGGTGACCTGGGGAAAATAGTCATAAATTTTCTTTTGAGCATCAGATTGAAATTTTGTAAGAATTTATAGAAAGAGGATACAATATAGTTTCTTGTGTGTATTTTTCAAATCCAAAGGTCAAAAAAGAGACACATGGCTCTTCATACAAGTTCGATCTTCTTAAAAGGTATATAATTAGGTCATCTTGGGAGAATGTGCATAACTCTTTCTTGGAGAATTCCATTTTGATCATACTTGTGGCATTGGAAAGAGGACACAGAGGGATATTGCATGTCACAATTTCAGATCTTAAAGATCCGAAAGTAGAGAGTTACAGTCGTTTCAAGATCGAGCTCCTAAAATCAAGAAAAATTGAGATGAGGAAGTTTGATGGCAAGGATCCGGTACTACAGATGGAGAACAAGATCAATTTTTGTGGTATAAAGGGCTTTGTTCTCGTAAACCACTTGTTACATGGTCAATTTTCACGGATGAAATGATAGCACATTATGAGGATACCAAGAGAAACACCTTGTTTATCCAATTGATCAATCTCAAACAAAAGTGTTCAATGGCAGAGCACATTGAGGACTTTCAAAAATTGAATATAAGGGTAAATGATATTCCATAGAAGCAAAGGATTGATGTCTTCATAGGTACTTTAAAGGATAGCATTCAACATGAGGTTCGTCTTTGGGAACCTGATTCATTGGAGAAGGGATTCAGGTGGGCAAGAAAAATTGAAAGCGAAATTATGGAAACAAGGAATCCCACCACTTATGACTGTAATTATGGAAGTGTTTCTTCTCCTATCCTTCCAAAACCTACAAGGTTTACACCACAACAATTGGAAGAAAAAAGAGAAAAAGGGCTTTGTTACAATTGTGATAGAAAAT
>APFE031737295.1:58510-77255 GCA_000404065.3 Pinus taeda
TGGTTGTTGATGGGGTTTTCTTCTCATCTCTTCGTTGTGCATTTCAGATTTCTCATTAGAGTTTCTTGCCTCACTTTGTGAGCTAGATTCACCTTCAACAGATTCATAAAAGCCAAGACCAGTTTTGATACTAGGGGATCTTTGATTACCAAGAATGTCATCCCAAATCTTAGTACTATCTTGAAATTGCAACAATTTATCCTTTTCTTCTAATTTACCTTTTAAGATATTTACCTCAACCTGATGTTGTTCTTCCTTTTCCAGATACTGTTTCCTTAGGTCTTCTTCAACTTTTCTTCCTTCTTCCAATTGTTGCTTCAATTTGATCACTTCATGTTCAAGAGCTTCTCTGTTCTTCTCCTTTGATTTTTCAAGATCTTCTTTTAGAGAGAAGATATTTGATTCAAGAATCTGAATTGTTATGCTCTGATCTTTTACTATATCCTGCAATTTCTCCCTTACCTTGGTTACTGTCTCCAATTGTTCGTTTAATTTGATAACCTCTTCAGTTTATGCATTCTTCTTATCATATGCCATGAGACTTCTAATGTCTTCACTACCATTGAATGAGTCATTACTTTTAACATGGGTATAATAGCTTCTATTACCTTCTTCAGACATCTTTCCTTTTTTATGAGGGCATCTAGCAGCATAGTGACCAACTCTACCACATGAAAAGCATTTGAAAGGTAGCTTACCTTTGAATCGTCCAGTTCCCCGTTCAAGATTCTTGACAAAAATTACCTCATCTTCTTCCTCTGACATGTATCCTGATGCTTCGAATGCGGCTTCTGATGGTCCCTCTTTTCGCATCTCAAAAGCAGTTAAGATTCCGTGAAGCTGTGACATGGTGATTTTCTACAGATTCTCCTTTTCTTCTATGGCAGACACTTTGGAATCAAATTTAGCAGACAGGGATCTCAAAACCTTTTCAACTAAGACAACTTCCTTAAATTCTTCACCCAAATCCCTCATACAATTTACAATCTCATCCATACGCAAGAAGTAATTAGCAATGCTTTCATTACTATGCATCTTAAGATTTTCATACCAGATTCTAAGAGTTTGAAGCTTTGCTCTTTTTACCTATTCATCTCCTTCGTAGCTTAGAATGATTTTGTCCCACATTTCCTTAGCTGATTTGAAATGCATGACCTTCATAAATTCTGATTGTGTCAAACTTCCCAATAAGACAGTAACAACTTTGGCATTGAGCTCATATTGCTTTTTCTTAGCTGTATCTATAGGAATTGCTGATGGGAAATTATATCCATCTTCTACGATTCCCCAAACTTCTGCTCGAAGCGATTGTAGATATGCTATGGTTCTTATCTTCCAGTGGGTAAAGTTGCTCCCGTAAAAGATTGGTGGCCTGATGTGTGCCTCTCTTTCTGAATTAGCCATTATGATGGATCTTTTCCTTCAAGCGATCAAGCTTCTTCAAAGGACCTGCTCTGATACCAACTGTTGGAAATAATACTGATGGGGGGGGGGTTGAATCAGTATTAGCAAATTAGATACTTTTCATTTTTCATACTTAGATTTATATACGCGTCTTTAGTTCAGTATATCCGCGTATATACGCGACTGTGTTAAAAGCAACCAGCGTACATGCAATAATCTTATGATTCAGTTAGCTAATCTTCAGTCAATGCATCAGAACATTATTAACCTCATTAATAGTAAGCAGAACACATCATCACACATAAAGAGCACACATGAACACCATGATATAAGGTGGAAACCCAATGTGGGTGAAAACCACCTGCTGCAATTCGTCTCTATCTCTCTTTAATTAGAAACTTCTGTTTACAATGTACTGGTGCAGTCCTTTACCAATACACAAGCTACAACCTGCAGAGAGCTACAACTCTCTCTCATTTTCCAGCTTCTCCTGGAAGGGAGCTACAACCCCCTTTAGCTCTTGCACTAGCCAAGATACTAGTACGTAGGTGCTGGCCTACAGAAGGCTACAACCTTCTCTTTCTTCCAGGGACCACGTTTCATCAATTTTTAGACTGGATCCATAAGTACAAAACAATCATTGCTGCAATACAATCATCAACTTATAATTGTATCATATATCTCTAAATCACCCAATACTGAATCAGTGAAACCCTGTCATCAAAACACAAAGCACAAACCAGAGCCCAGAACTCTGTAACAACCACTAGAATCAACAACAACCTGAAACACCAAATCTCATAATGCATACGCTACTTGACAATATCAAAACTGCGTGTATACGCGCTTTCACCAGAGACAACCCACGTACAGATCTAAAGATAATTACTTATACCTTCGCTGTCATATCCAACCCGAGTCAAGCAGCACAAACCGATAACCAACAATGCTAGATCTTCCCACTTCGTCATACATCAATTCCTTACATTTCTTTTGTCTAATGATCTTCTCCTTATATAGGTTAGGCTTCTCTCAATACCATGATCCAAAACCATGTAGAAACAATACCATGAACCCAATACCTGGGGTCGTCATAAATACCATGGACCAATACCAAAATACCATGGTCCAAATACCACGGACCAAAATCATGGTTTCTGACATGTACGCGCCTTTCCTTCTGTGAACCTGCGTGTATACGTATACGTGCCTTTTGCTCAGATAACCCGCGTATATACGCACTTTCATCACTTTCAACCTGTGTATACCTCTCCCTTGACCTGCTGCATTCTGATCTATCATCTGATTAAGTTGCCATCACCTGTATCAAACCTCTAAGTGAGTTGCCATCAAGGACAACACCTGTATCATAATGCCAACAAATGGAAGTCAAGTTAGCATTTTTGAATGGAAAATTAGACGAAGAAGTTTACATCGAACAATCTGAAGGTTTTCTACTATTAGAAAAAGAAGACTATGTTTGCAGGTTAAAGAAGGCTCTATATGGTCTCAAGCAAGCTCCTAGAGCATGGTATGCTCATCTTGATGGATATCTGTGTCAACAAGGGTTCAAGAAAGGTATTGTTGATATCAATCTTTACGTACAAATAGATAAAGATAATTTAACAATCGTTGAGGTATATATGGATGATATAATCTTTGGTAGCAATGATGATTGACTAAGTAATAACTTTGCTACAAAGATGCAAAGTGATTTCGAGATGTCTTTACTTGGTGAGTTGACATACTTCTCAGGGCTTCAAATATCTCAGTAAGAGAAAGGAATATTTATATGTCAAGGCAAGTACATCAAGGAAATGCTCAAGAAATTCAAAATGGAAGATTGCAAACCCATCCTTACTCCAATGGTAACAGGTTGCAAATTGAGCATAGATGACTCATCTTGATGTGGATCAAAGGTTGTATTGATCTATGATTGGTAGTCCTCTATATGTAATAGCCTCCCGACTAGATGTTATGCAAGCAATTGGACAAGTAGCAAGATTCCAAGCAGCACCAAAAGAATCACATATTATGGTCGTCAAAAGAATTCTTCGATATCTAAAGGGCACAATAGAATATGGCTTGTGGTATCCCAATGGAAACAATCTCATTATTCAAGCCTTTAAAGATGTAGAATGGGCAGGAAGCATTTATGATCGTATGAGTACTAGTTGAGCAACATTCTATCTAGGTGGTTGTCTCGTATCATGGTTGAGCAAAAAGCAAACCTCAATCTCGTTATCTATAGCAGAAGAAGAATAAATTGCAACAACAACTTGTTGTACTCAAGTCCTTTGGATGAAACAAACTTTGCAATATATTCAAGTACAATTCAGCGAGCCTATTACCATATTTTGTGATAACACTAGTGCCATCAGCATCTCCAAGAATCTTGTCATGCATTCAAAAACAAAACACATTCTGATAAAATATCATTTTGTTAGAGAACAAGTCGCTGAAAAGAATATCAAACTTGAATATGTTGGTACAAAAGAACAAATCATTGATATCTTCACTAAACCTTTACCTTGTGAAGCATTTGAATATCTTTGCCAGAAGCTTAGGATTGTTCCAAGTTCTCATTAGATTTTCCTTATTCAGAAAATAAAGGGGAGTGGAAGTGTTTACAGGTCCGCAGGATGGTTGTGTGTTAGGGGGAGTTACCCTTTTCCATTGATGTTAAAGGGGGAGAGAAGGAATTAGGAAGAGGTGCCCTAATCGAAGGGGGATTACTTGTGTTGCCATCAATGCCAAAGGGGGAGATTCTTTATCTAAAGATGATCTGAGGTTGTCATTGATGTCAACCCAAGCATCACCAAGGATGACCCTAAAATTCCATGGCACATTGGGCATCATAATTCATGGTTTCTCATCTCATCGCCATTATAGGAATACTCTACTCAAAAATATCTTTCTATGGGTATATATCTATCCTCGTAATTCCTCACGGTTTGTAAGTTATTCAAGATTGAAGTTAGTAACCCCAATTAGTGGGCTAAAAACCCATGGGGTTGTGGCATGGCATTTATCATTGATTTGGGTCATTGAATATTCAATAATGAATAATTTTTTAAGCTCCCAAAATTCCTCCAACATTCTATATATAAGCCTCTCTCAACTCTATAAAAATAAATCTCATATATCCTCCAAAAGTAGCGATCGTGGAATTTTTGCTATAACTTTATTTCTACAAAGTCTTAGAAGTTGAAATTAAAACCCACGTGAGCCGAAATCCTGATGAACATCGTTACCAAATTTCAGATCTTGGTTCGCTATTTTTGGAGATATGATCTATGGAAGTTAGGGTTTTTGCAGGCTCCTGAATTTCATCTCAAAGAGGTGACCTTGGGAAAATCGTCATAACGCTCTCTCTGAGGAGCGGATTGGAATTCTGAAAAAAAGTGGCAGATAGTGCATGGACTATATTTTTCTGTCAACTTCAGAGCCGAAGGAGGAAACAGTGACATGTGGCACTCCGTACAAGTTCGCTCTACTAAACTAGTCCATAATTAGGTCATTGTGAGAGATTGGGCATAACTTCGCCTTGAAGAATCCAAATCAAGTCAGACCTATGGCATTGGAAAGAAGACTCATAGGGCTATTATAGGACTGAATATCACATATTGGGGATCTGCAATCATAGAGATACATCATATTCAATATCGTGCTCCTAGAAGGAAAGAAAAAAAACTAGATCAAGTGTTGTCAAGGGGTGCAAAGGACCAGACTTTCTAGGGAAGCAAAGAGCAAGGTGCAGCTAAATGATGTAGCATAAGTAAGATCTAGGTAAGTATCTTCTATATATGCATGTTCATCTCTTAATTGTATTAGGTTATTTTTATTCTAATTTGTTTTTTTTGTTTAGCACCAACATATGCTCTATAGGATGAGGTAAGTTTTGCTATTATCATGTCATGGGTATTTCCTTGAAGACTTTTTGTAGGTATTATATATTCATCAAGAGAAGAATAAATGCATAATCTAATGTTATGAAGAGTGAGAAAGGGTAGCATGACAAGAGTAGCAATCAAGGTGCAAAACAACAGCAAGAAGTTCACCACATGAAGTCTTCAAGTGGGCAGCACCGCATACAGTGATTGTAAAAGTATCATAGTACAAAGTCATTGTAAAAGCATCATTGTAAAAGTTGTACAAGTGTCTATCTACTAAGAGTTGAAGAGGCAATGTCGGAGGTCCAGGATCATCATTAGGTGGTTGTGTCATAGTTGGGTTTATGGTCTAGTGTGTTTTCTTTTTCTACATCATTCTATATCATTGTAAAGTGGACCATTTTCCCTGGTACGGGAGTCCATTATTATTTTATTCTTCTATACGGTGGTAGGGTGGTGCTAGGGTGAATTATAGCTCATTGGATGTTGGGGCATCCGTTCAGTTAACTATTGAAGAATCTCGAGCGTTGGAGCGTCCATCCAGTGGGAGCTAGAGAATATTTCTTTTCTAGATTCTAGGAAGTTGGAGCTTTCTTTTCAATTGGATTTTAAGATTAAAGAATTATTAGAAAAGAGTTCATGTGGTTTTTGTCCCAGAGGGGGTTTCCACCTTAAAAACTGTGTGCATTTGTGTTCCTTTTGTTTACTGTTATCATTGTACAAACATTGATAATAATTGAAGATTAACTAATGCTATGAAATATTAATAATAATACTAATTGAAAGGAATATTGATTCACCCCCCACCCAGTATTTCCAACATGAAGTTGCCCTCACTTCGTCATACTGCCACTACAGCTCCCTAATCTCTGTATTTAGTGTCTGCAGTTTTAGATCCTCCTGTAGATTTGTTACCAACTCCATGGCCTGCTCGAATAATGTTGTGTAGTCTATAATTATGGAATCTATTGTGGCCATTCCTTCCTTGATCGTGGCTCTTCGCTGCTCCCGGAATTCCGACAGAGTCGTGGGCTACAACGTTAATTGCAGCTCGATGATCTTCACGTTGAGTTCAAATTGAAATCGTTAACCTCAGTTTTGGCTTCGCACACACCAGTAGCTAATTTTCTAATCTTTGCTTCTGGTTCTGCATCCTCAGGGATATGAAGCTCAAGCACTGTTCTACAAGCCTCCACGATTGCCGACTCCAGTCATGAACTGTGTGCGTGGAGCGTTTCCTTCTCTTGCAAAACCTGTGTCTTTTCAGTGAACAACTACTTATTATTAACTTTGATCTCATTAACAACATTGAGATCTCATCGTTCCCTGATGCGAATCTCTTCCATGACTCCCTATAGTAATGCATGCAATGAGTCCAGTGATATTGTAGCAAGGTTCAGGGCCATATTTGGGACTGTGTTAAGGAGGTTGTGTTGTTCCTCAGTGTCAACACGGACTGAACCTGTAGGCAAGGGGAAGACTCACACATCCTGTGGCCATGGAACCATCTTCACGACTGTACTTTGACCTCATGCTGAACTGCCTGGTGCACCGCTCACTTTCCTGTCATCTACTTAGACCTTGGTTGCTTGGAGTTGCAACAATCGAAGATCCTTCTGAACTTCTCCCAATGTTTTCATGTACTATTGTTCCAACTCCTACAGTACTTTTGTTGCGGCGTCACTAACTTTATCACCAATCTCATCCAGATCACTTTTTGTGAGCACCATGTGATCAACCTGTGTTTTCTGAGCTTTCTGCTTCTTCCACGATCCACCTTGTTGCTCCAATTCATGCCTTTTCAGAATAAAGGGGGTGTGTTTCCCTTCCTCACCTCCGCCACCTTGTCCAGTAAGCTCCTCTATTTTTGTTTCCGGTAAAGGTGAATTATCACCTTTCTGGGTCTCAAGCTACTCCTGTTCTGCCTTCTCCTTGGCAACGCATTTCTTCTCGACCCGAGCCTTCTCTGCAGCATCTGTCTTTTTCTGCGCAGCCAAGTTGTGCGCAACCTGCTTACCGGCCTCCTTCCTTTTCTTCATGGAAACACTCTCCACACCCATGCTTGGCCCCTATCCTACCTCCATATCCATTCCTGCATCTTCCCTCACTCACCCATCCTCCAAAATCCCATTTTTAAACATCCTGTAGAAATTTCTGAACATCCTGTAGAAATTCCTGAACACCCTGTAGAACCCCTACAGACTTCCTGTAGAAGCTCACAAATGAGGTTTCTTGGTAGCCAAACTTTGTGAAACTCTCTGGAAGGGTGTTAGGGACTCCTTAGACCCTCTTTGAACCTTTTCGACCTCTTCCAAGCATTTCTCCTCATTGATCCACCCCTGCACAGTCAAGAACAGTGAAAGCATATGAATGATGAAACTGACGACTTAATCAAAAATACAAAAAGATGTTTTCTTCAGATAGAGGTAGTCTAGACACATGTATTTTACCTTCATAGAAGTAATGGCATCTCTTTCAGTAGTTTGCATTCTCTTTTTTGCGTTAGTAGGACTAGCTGGTAGAATTAGGGTTTGCTAGGGTTTGCGCTTTCCTTTAGTTTTTCAATATCTTTTTGCAAATAGATTAGCTTCCTTCGAGACTAGATTCCATCCATCTGTTAACAAGCTTCTTCTCAAAGCTCATAGAAGTTGGCTTAAGCCCCTAACGGACTTGTGCCAGTTGACCAAGTGACAGTTGCGTCAAGAGCTAGTACTTGTGCATACAGCACCATCGCTTCCAAGTTTGTTACGAACTACCGGGTTGATAAAAGTAAAGAAGGGAGTCCTAGGAGTTGTAGCATTATTGCTGCAATACTGGAGCCCACCATCTTTTTGGCACCGTTGCCGAGGAAGCGTCAGAGTATTGGTGATTTTTGCTTTTCTTCCATTTTCTCCCACAACCTTCTGCTAAGTAGTTTAATTCATTTCATTTTGCAATTTCATTTTCGCAAAAGTAGAGTAGACATTTCCTACTTTCATAGATTAGCATTTCAATTCCGCAATTTCAATTATGCAAGCGTAGCTTAGCATTTCAATTCCGCAATTTCAATTCTGCAAAGTAGATTAGTCCTATCCTGTTTTCATTTCCATTCCACACTTTCATTTAAGTAAGATAGTTAGTTGCAGTTCAATCTATTTTAGTTTTGCAGGTACCAACAAAAAAAACAAAAGCAATCAAAGGTCCTTCCATTTCATGCCTCGTAGGAATAGAGATAAAATCGGCAAATTCTTACCCAACACCACCACCACATCACTGAGTCAACCTTCTCTCTTCTCTGGTGACAGTGAGCCAGAAGAACCTATAGGTGAACCTCCTGAGATATACGAAGATCCTATAATAGAAGAAGAGTTAGAGAACACTCCATTTGAAGCCATGGCTGAAAACCGAAATGGTAGAAGAGAAGATGAGAGAATAGAAGGTGCCTTTCCCATCCGAGAGACCAATGGAGACATGAAAATGAAGAACATAAGTCCCTCAGCTTTACCTCACTTCCATGGATTGACTACTGAAGACCCTGATACCTTCCTGTTTGAGTTTGTCGTCCTTTGTCAAAATTACGACTATGCTGAGGATGAGAAAAAGTTGAAACTCTTTCCCTCTACCCTCAAGGATGCTGCATTACGCTAGTTCATGGGGTTACCTGGAAACAGTATCACCACTTGGGCTCAGATGCAGCAAGCTTTCAATGCCAAATACCAGGACTATTGTAGGTCCAAGGAAACCAAGGGAGAAATCTTTCAGATGACCATGGGAAGAGATGAGTCTTTAGAAGATTACGAGGAAAGGTTCATGTTAGCCTCCTGCTACAGCAGGTTACTCATCTTTCATGATTGACATTTCTACGTGCCAAATATGTCAGACTTTTCATCCTGCAATGCTCCATATTTGTTAAACAAGTCACCAGAGGCAGAGGCCATGTGAGTGTGCTGCTCAGAGTGAAACTACTGCATTCTAAATTTTGAAGAGTTATTCCATTTTTTACAAGTCTTAGTCAAAGGGAGGTCCAAACAGCTTAATCTTGGTCTCCCTAGGTTTCAATTTTCTGTTTTTAGAATATAGAGAATGAATAATCTGTCCAAACAGCTTAATCTTGGCAGATTCTTAGATAGGTAGAGAATCAAAGGAGCTCAACAGCTTAATCTGAGCCCCTGAAAGAAATAAGTGTAGATATAGATAGGAGAAAAGTGCAAAAGAAAAAGTTGAAAAGCAGGGTTGGCTAATTCAAGTGCACCCAATTCAAGTGAAGAAAAAATGTTAGGATTATTAAGCTGGGTAGGTAGTGTGAGGCTACAGAAGTAAAGATGGTATTACCATTTGGTTTATCAAAAGGAGGGCCCATCTCATGTATAAGTTGGCATCTTGGCAGTTGGTTGGCAGTTGGTCGGCAGTACAACAAGGAAGCATGACTAATTCCCCTTCCATTTCCCCAAAAAAATCATTAACTAACATCCCCTCAAGGACCTTGGGATCTGCCCAAGTGATCCAGTTTCACTTCATTTCTTACTAAAGCCAAGTTGACAGTTGAGTTGGCTTAGTGAAAAGAAACCACATTTCTTGTGTAAAAAACTAATTAATGTACAATCCATTCATTTCCTTATGCTTAAGTTTCTAATCTATAAACTTAGCATGCACACATCCCTTGTCATTTTTCAGATCTCATATTAACACCCAATCCTATTATATAGCTCCCTAAACCATGTTTCCCTACACCTACTCTATAAAGAGACTATATAAAAACCCCATAAATACTAAATGTCCCACCCCTTGGCAATTATAGCCAAATAAACCAAAGTCGGGAAAACATTAGGTCCACTTGGGGCCCACTGTTAGTCCCTCCACGTTCACTCGGGATTTATTTTACTCTTGGTTGAATAAATAACCATATTAACCCTCTCCCGCATTCCATTTCTGGGATTTATCAATATTTGATTGATAAATAGCCGAAACCTCAAATTATTTCAACCTTAACCTAAAGTTGAAACCCACCCGCGGCCGCGAATATTCATAGTTTAACGCGTGCATACTTGTACTAAACTCCACGCAACTTCCCTTCCCGTCCACCGTCGGATCGCCTCCCCTAGGTCCGACGGTCCTTATGTATATCGGGCGCCCTCTTGTGTGGGTACGTTAGCACCCGATGTCCGACGGTTTTACCGTCGTACACCAGGACAGCTGGCGGCTTCCCATTACATCGAGCTGCCCCTGATAGAAACCACCTCCGTACCAAAGGTAGTCTAATGCAATTCAAAACCGCTCTTCCCCCCTGCGATGTCAGCGCCACGTCACCCTACCACATTTCTTGCCACTGTACTGTACTTATGCCATGTCACTTGCTGATGTCATCAACCTGCCACCGTGTCCACTACCATGTCATCATCCACATCAGCTGCCACGTCATTTTCCGTACCCGCTACACGACAAAAATATGTCATGATGATGTCATCCTCGGAAAACGCCAAAAACCCCAAAAAGCACCAAAATTTTGGAAAGTTGAGTTAAAAGTCGTGAAAACGACTATTTTAGTTCATGTCTATTTTTCACTATGAAAGTAACGTGCATGCGGTTTTCCGTTACTTCACACTCCTGAGACTTCAGCAGCCAGCCCACCTACAAATTCAGCACTGTGGTTCGTCTCAGCAGCTCAATTTTTACCTGTCAAGTGCCTTTGGCGTCCTCATAACAGTTATTTACCCGTTTTTTTACCCGAAACCCTGTTTTTGTGCTTCTCTGTTCATAATTTTGGAAATAACCCGCTTCTGGTTTTTAAGAGTGCTACTACCAATTACTCATTGCCCTGCACCTCTCATTTGAGCTGGTCATTCCCTCTAATCTCACAGCCTGAGCTAATTCCCTCTGTAAAGGGTTATTCCTTTGCTCTATTCATTCATGGTCGCCCGCGAAACACTGAAATCTCTATGTTACTAAGTCAAGGCATCCAAGTATCCTACTTTTCTTCGATTCTTGCCTTTTCTCCCAAAAGGGAATCCTTAATTTCCTGTCTCGTCTGCAAGTTTGTGCACCTCAGGCAAAATTTGAGTCCTTTCTTCTCAGCATTGTGTCAAGTTCCCATAGAGCCTCTAATTTCAACCCATGCCCGTGAAAACATCTAGCTCGAGTGCTGCCACTCTTCTGCATACCATAAACTCCATACTGTGAGGTCCATTTAAATAACAAATCAGTGGTTGGACCCTTCATGGCGTTCACAAAGCCTCAATCTCTGCCTCCTGTTGCTATTTCTCCTCTATTCCACCCAATTAAAACAATACAAGACATGGAGGCCCCAGTTGCCCTGAATATTGCTCCTCTGAATGCCCCACACATGGACTTAGAGTGGATACCTCTAGCAAACCAAGATTTCCAGATTGAGGATATGAGGCGACTTGAGTCTCACCTTCAAACTGTCTGCCAATTCAAAAACAGTTATAAAAATAATACGGATCTCCTGGGAATTTGGCAATCCAGTATGCCTATCTACTACCTCCCAGAAGTCAATGTGCTGCCTGATTTTATCCATCTCTATCATTCGCGCTATGAACCCACTCTGAGAGCAATCCTCAGCCCAGATGGGTCAATGTTTTTCTATATCACTCCTCAATCCATCAATCAAATGTTGAATTATGAGCCTCCCCAGTCCTTGGTTCCTCTCACCCTGAAACATCTTAATGATAGCAGTCTAAGGCTTTCCAAAGCAGAGATACTAAGAGTTAATCAGCTATTCATGATACCGAAATATCAGAGTGACCATCCTCCACCGTATCATCAGGTTTCATTCAATGAAACAGGCAGGGTCATGGTGGATATGATTTCCTACATCTTAGAATGAAAAATAGGGGAGTTTGTAGATGAGACAGTGTTCCAGTTATTAGTCATATTTACTCCAGGGCAGCCCCCTGCCATCATATATGACTATGCCACATTCATAGCCAACAAAATACATGAGCAATTCATGATGATGGATAGGGAAAGAGTCTTCAAATACACCTCGTACATTTATCATCTGTTGCTTTACTATCACCCTGATAGTTTCAAGGTCCCTCTCATGAAACTCGATTCAAGAGGAGAGAGGAGATCTGTAATCTTTTGGACTTCAGTTTTTCATAGA
This sequence comes from Pinus taeda, assembly GCA_000404065.3. Classification (NCBI taxonomy): domain Eukaryota; kingdom Viridiplantae; phylum Streptophyta; class Pinopsida; order Pinales; family Pinaceae; genus Pinus; species Pinus taeda. The sequence continues at coordinate 70,910 of APFE031737295.1, forward strand.
GTCCACCGTTCTCCCTATACACAATGTGAGTTTATTGACCTCTTTATATACCCAGCTACTTGTTTGTTATTGGATACTCCTCCCCCCAGACTTACCGCTGAAATGCAAATAATTTTGCATCTTTCCAAAGAGTACAGCATTGGGGATTGGTACTTTTACCAAAACCATACAGTAATCAGAATTTATGGGAGTGAGTTATCTCCCTATAAGCTGCCAAGGTACGTTCCCATGAGGCTCTTTGCCTTAGAATATTTTAGACAGTTCAGCCATGCAGACCTAGTTCACTTCCATGGCAAAAACAAGAAGGCACAGTTGAAAATCAGAAATCAACTGGGTCCCTTTGTTTTCAACAAAAGGGAAGAAGCCTGGAAGGATGCAGATAAAATGTTGAGAGAGGAAATGCTGTTAAAACAGAGCTTCTATTGGTCACCATATGACCCCGAACACTTCATAAGCTTTAGGAGAGTAAAAAATAAGCTCTCAGGGTATGTGCACCAGCCAATCCCTCACATAGATCAATATGCTAATTTACCGGAGTGGGTAGAAGGTTCTTTAGATGATGAACAAATTTATGAAGAAGAAAAATTGCAGAAAGCTGGAATATGTTGCACAGGTCCCCTTCATACAGCCACAACCAGTGGGAGGAAGTACATCAACTGCTGCCTCACCACAGCCAGCTAAGGGAGCCATATCCTCAGCAGAAAAGGACAAAAAAATAGAGCATTCTGAGGAGCATAGTACAATGGAGGAGCAGCCATCTCTGAATCTGGAGAGAGACCAAGAACAAAGTCCCTCAACGCAAACAAAAGCACCTGAAATTACAGTGCTGCCAACTCCTCAACATGAGGAAAGAGGTAAGAAGAGGGACCAAGCAGAGAGTACACCTACAGGTACATCAACTGACCAGCAGGGAGAGAAAAGGCAAAGGTTACACCCATATGCCGCGGAAGAGATCACAGAGGAAACTCTTGGAAACTTGAGAGGTGAGGGGACTTTAGGACAACAGATCCCTCCTATTTTGGAGACATCGGCCAGCTCCTTCCAGCATGAGCACGACAGACAACCAGGTGGGGAGGTCTCATCCTCCAAACAACAAGCGCAAAGAGGCTCAGACATTAAAAGGGAATTTACTGAAATCAAGGCTAGGAATGAACCAATAAGGTTCCAGCTGTACAACCAACTGTTAAGAATGGCCCCAACAAATCAACAGAGGCTGATGACAGCCTATGACATGGAAGCAGGGAAAATGACTTTGAGTCACTTCAGACCCACCGTGTAACAATCACAATCAGCTGCAGACTACATAAGAACTAATTTGGAAGTCCTTTCCAAGGACATACATCCAATAGACCAGATTGAGCTGCATAAGCAGACATGAGAAATGGTGTACTCAACTCTGGCAGATAAGGCTCTACTGGCTCATAGATTGCAGAACTCCTTGTACTTTACCTCTACCCAGCTAGAGCTAGAAAAGGCCTCATCATTGGCCAAAGATAACAAGATAAAATCCCTTGAGGAATCATAATAGAAATGGGACATGACCCCAAAGACCCCAAAGGAACACAAGCCTTGATCAGGAAGAAAGAGGAGGATATAGCAGCACTCAGAAAACAAATGAAATTATTGCCAACTTTTCATCCTCAGACTACAGAAGTAGCACAGCAGAAGGAGATGGAAGACGTGTACACCCTGCTTATGAAAATGAATCAGAGAATACTGGACACGGGGAAAGCACTAGAAGAATATTTACAAGGGAAACAGCCTGAGGTGGCCTTAAGGCCTCCCCCATTAATTCCAACGATCCCAGTTCCTCCTCCAACAGTTATTACAACAGCAACCACAGCTTCAACTTCAGCAGCAACCACAGCAGCAATAGCGCAAGAGGCCAATTTGGGCATGGAGGCCATGATGAAAGAGATTAAGACCCTCGAAGCACAAATGATGGAAATGAAGGAAACTAAAGAAAAACTAGCTAAGATTGAGGCCAACTATGATAAATCAAAGATCATAGTTGCTGAGAAAAACAGGGAAATAAAGGCCCTAGGAAATAAGATAAAGGCCTTGGAGAAAGACCTCACTCTCCATACAAACCTGGCTCAAATAAAAACAATTTTATGGGATAATATTGGCAAAGCTCTTGTTGATCAATGGACAGGGATTCAAACCATTTTTGATCAGATAGACTTGATGGCGTTAGCTCAGTATGAAACTCAAAAGGCCAGGGCATTATTGGCAGACAAGCCTGAGTTAGCTAATAAATTGATTCACTTTTTAAATACTCGTACTGGTGACCAGTTGGTAGCACTGAACATTCAGAATAGAACAGAGACTATTGTGAGAGTCAAGAAGGTGCTAACCATGAGGAATTTTGTCCAGACCATAGAAAGAAAGTGCCAAGAAATGCAAACAGAGGTACAGGCCTTCAGACAAAGGATGGCAGATTTAAAGAGCAGAGGTTTACCCAGCCTGGTTACTAGCACGGGAAAGTTGTTAAAGCAGGACCAGTATGCATATAGACTACATACATATGTATAGAATCAGATCACTGCATCATCAAGCAACACAGAAGAAGCAACTCCTCTCACAGGGCAGAGTTTATATAATAAACTAGAAGATTTGTTTTTCATTGAACATGAGATCAAACATCTCTTTCCAGTCTGGCCGACTTATTATGCATATACTGAAGCTGACGAGACACTATTCAAATTAAGAAAACATCATTTACCACCAGAAGATTGGTGGCAAAGCCTGCTTCAGATTCTGAAATAATTTTGATTCTCTGCATATTTTTTCCTCTACAAGCAAACTTCATTGCATAGTTCTGCCATCAGGAAATTCAAGCTAGCAACGGATGAAATTGGCGTTGAAAAGCATTTGAAATAGATAAACAGGTGGCAGATAAACAGGTGGCAGGTGACAGCACGCCCAGAACAGCTCATCAACACAGCAGTCATCAATCGACTTTCTCAGTCCAAGAGTCAATGACAATCAGGACACCTACAGCGGCTAATTAAACACATTTACTTTCTCAGTTATTGTTGTGCAATTTTTTCTTCATAATAGTTATTGAGAATGTTAGAGTAGATGGACACAGTCATGTCCAGATATTTCCCAATGAGATATTTTGTAAATAACTCCTATATATACTGCGGGGGCAGATGTATTAAGGGTTGGTTGTTTTGATGATTTTTGGGTCAATAGGCTCAGAGGGAGACTCGCACTGTATGCCCGAAAATTTTCTATAATCAAAGATTGCTTACAAGCATGGAGAATGAAATGTTGTTGTGTTTAAATGGTTGAAGATTGACTGTGAAATTCTTGCGTTGTTGCATAACTCAATAAGTACTTCGTATCTCTGTTTTCACTCATGAATTACACTCTAAAACAGCGGAAAGAAAGATTAGCTTAGAATTTGGTTAAATACACTCTATGCTCGATTTCTGTTGTTTCTTCATGTTTTCATCTGTTTTAGGCATAAATATGGATTCCACATGGCTCATATTTTCCCTGGTTCATCATGTATGACAGTTGTCCAGGAATTCTTAACTGCTCCTGGATACAGTTCATTTGTTTTCCCTCTTTTAAGTAGATTGAGAGATTCTTCATTGCCTCTCATTCCTTAGCTTTCATTTCATCTCTTTAGCCTGAATATTGTGTTATATACAGCTACCTTGCTTCATATTTGCCTTGTGACCAAGAAAACGCACCAACAGTCTAACTCCTTGACTCCATGCCCAATGGTTTGAAACTTTCCGCTCTATGCCTTGCCTCTCCACTTGAAGTTATTTTCCCTCCATCTAAACTTCCACCCAAACACAAAAAAACCCACTGAACCCAATAGCTAGCCTAAAATCTTCGTCAACAAAGCTAAATCATCAAGAGAGAGCCCTCTCTGATTGCAGGTGGGCTAGAACCTGTAATCCAAATTGGTTTGTGGTTACCTCGGCCGTATCCCTTTAGGATCTTAGGGACAACCTGAGTGATAACAGTTCCAACTTAGTTATAAACGGGTCAGGTGCACACTTGACCCAGAATCTCTGAAGCTGGTTCTGCTCCGAGGAGTCCCTGAAGACCTTCTGGACACCCTTAACATGCTGACTGGAGGGGACATCTATCAACTACCTTATGAGGACATAAAGACCGTGTTTAGAAACCATTCTAGGGAGACCCAGAAGAGAGGTAGGGGGAATCCACTTTCAGCTAGTACCACCTTCTCCAAGCATGAGTTTGCTAACCAGATAGAAGACCTTAAGAGTGAGATGAGACAAATTATTGCCATGCAAATTGATACCTTCCAAATTCAGCAAAAGAAAGAGGAAGCTGAGAGGGCTTTGGCCATTTTTTTTCCTAGATGCATGAGGAAGCATCCTAAGAATGAGTGCCCACTGCACTCAATAAAGGTATGTTTCATTTGTGAGGAAGACCACCCCACCAACCAATGCCCTACCTTGCTTGGATTTAAAGCCATGTACCTAGGGACTGAGGCGGCAACTGAACCTCTCTACTTCCTCAACCAAAGGAGGCCACATGGACCCAGACCTTACCAACAGGGGATGCAAGGGACATCCCAAGCTTATTATAACCCCAACCAATCCACTCATATACCTTCTTGGAGCCCCCCTGCTCATCCTTCCTGGTTCGCACCTCCTCCGTGGTCTTATCCATCTCCATACCATACTCAATCTCCTCCTCATTTGTTTCACTCACATGCCCAGCCACAACCTCAGTGGAATGCACCTCAACCGGGTTGGAGGCCCTAGTACAACACTCCTCCCGCCATTTTGCCTCCACCACCGGCTCAGCCACAACCATTACCTCCTGCTCCTCCAAGACAACCCCAGATGCCTACTCAACCACAACCATTACCTCCTACTCCTCCAAGACAACCCCAGATTCCTGCTCAACTAAACTCGAACCCCAACAACAGACAGGCCCAACAGGTATATACTGGGGAGACAACATGCCCTACCTATGCTGTGGAGATCCAGGAGATCAACCTGTGATCTGGGAAGGTCCTTCCTAAGCGCCAACCTCCTCCCCTAGAGGAGGAGGAAGAGAAACAGGAAAGTGAACCCCAAGCCATTCCACCCTTTCCTAAGCGACTCACAGTAACCACACAACCCAACCTAGAAGAGACTGAGCTTCTAGGAGAACTCAAGCAGTTGTGTGTGAAAATACCACTTCTCCAGGCCATAAAAGATGTACCAATATACAACAAATTGATTAAGGAGAAGTGTTTCAGGCACCCAGGCAAGCGAAAGAGAGATTCCTCAACTATCAATGTCATAGGACAACTGTCTGATCTTATGTTGGGGCAAGTAATCTGTCCAAAGTATTTGGACCCTGGGAGTCCTGTAGTTGATGTTCACATCAATGGCACCATCATACCCCACACCTTGATTGATCTAGGGGCCACCATTAATGTGATTACCAAGGACACCATGCTTAAGCTCAACCTTCAGAGTTCCTTAAGGAAGACCTCAACAGTACTGCAATTGGCAGACCACTCCACCATGACTCTCAAAGGGATTGTGGAAGATGTCTTGGTCTCTGTTGACTCCTGGGAGTACCCCGCGGACTTCTTGGTCCTTTAGCCAAAGGAAAAACTCACTGGATATCCCCTCATTTTGGGAAGGCCTTCACTAGCTATTGCGGATGCTTACATCAGCTGTCGAGCAGGAAGCATGACCATAAAAAATGGGCCTATGTCCAAATCGCTGGTCCTATACCCTCCTGCCTAACCTCTGCTAGAACATGACTTACCCTCTGGTTGGAAGAAGGAGATGAGGATGAGGTATACTCTGCACCGTTATGCAGAGTGGAGGCCACCAGGGGAGGTCCTCAGACTGAGGATGATTTGATTGAGAACTTAATCCAAAATCCTCCCCCCGGTGCACTATCCTTGGAAGAGTTGGTGGAAGATACCCAAGCCAGTGCTTTAGTGGACCTATGTGTGACTGATCCGACCACTCCCAGAGTTAAGAATGTGGAGGTTGGCCCTAAAATAACTTTAAAGATCAGCTCATCTCTCTCTCCCTCTCAGGAAAAGGAGCTATGTAGCCTCTTGAACCGCCGTTTGGAGGCTTTTTCCTGGAGCTACAAAGAAATGAAAGGAATCCATCCTTCGGTCTGTACCCATCATATTTACATTAGAGAGGACTGTAAGCCAGTCAAGAAACCTCAGAGGAGAATGAATCCAGCCCTTAAGGACATTATTAAAGAAGAAGTGCAAAAATTGTTGGATGCAGGATTCATCTACCCCATCTCGAACAGCGAATGGGTTTCCCCTCTAGTGTTGGTACCCAAGAAAAATGGGAAGTGGAGAATCTGTGTGGACTACAGAGAA